>BHEV01020342.1:0-13051 GCA_004319985.1 Emydocephalus ijimae | reverse complement strand
CTATCTATCTATCTATCTATCTATCTATCTATCTATCTATCTATCTATCTATCTATCTATCATCTATCTACCTACCTATCTGTCTATCATCTACCTAGCCTCTCTCTCTCTCTCTCTATCATCTATCTCTGTCTGTCTGTCGGTTTATCATCTACCTGTCTACTATCTATCTACCTGTCATCTACCTATCATCTACCTACCTACCTACCTACCTACCTAGCCTATCTCTGTGTGTGTATCTATAATCTACCTACCTACCTATCATCTACCTAACTAGCTACCTCTCTCTCTCTGTGTCTGTCTATCATCTACCTACCTACTATCTGTCATCTACCTACCTATCATCTACCTATCTACCTAGCCTATCTCTCTCTCTCTATCATCTGTCTATCATCTACCTACTTATCATCTATCTATCATCTACTTCTCTCTCTCGCTCTACCTATCTTTCATCTCTCTCCCTCCCTCCCTCCCCCCCCCCTCTCTCTCTGTCTCCCCCCCACCTGTACCTACTATCTATCATCTATTTATAGCAGAATATGTCACCGGAAAGAAAATGGGTACGCAATAAATTCAAACTTTCTGGTGCCTCCCTGGTGGGCAAAGGGAGGAGGGAGGAGGGGGCTCGTGGGTATGGGATAACAGTTGGAAACCCACATTCACCTACTCACTGAGCTGTGAAACGCAGGGGTCAACACTGAGTCACAACGAAAGAAAACAAAAGAAAATGGTACTTTGTGGTTCAGCTTCTTGTGTCAGGCAGCCCATCCTGTTAAGCCAAAATGTTTCTTAGTGGTCTGAGCATTCTACAAGGTTTAAAGATGTGTGGACTTCAGTTCCCAGAATCTCTCAGCTATCCTAGTGAACTTCAATTCCCAGAATTCCCCAGTCATCATAGTGGATTTCATTTCCCAGAATCTGCCAGGGACCATAACGGACTTCAACTCCCAGAATTCCTTACGGTGGACTTCATCTCCCAGAATCCTCCAGCAAGCATGTGTAGACTTCAGCAATCAGAATGATGCCCCAGACTTCCAGCCACCCCTTTTTTTTTCTGTGCTTAACATTGTCTGAATTAAACCCTCTTTGCTTAAGTGAACCGTGTCTTTCCGTCCAAGCCACCCCCCCGCCTACGCCAAATCTCTTTTGGGTTGCTTATTTTTTCTTTTTCCATTCTGGAGGCTTTTGCTTTTCAGCAGAGTGTGGTTTTTTGTCCCTCTTCTCTTTCGGAGCTCAAAGTGTGAGAGGTGAGATTGGTATCTTGGTTTTGCTTCAATTCTCTCAGCGACTGGGTTTTTCTGGTCACTGGTGAAGAGGAAAGGCAAGGCGAGATTCGAACAGGACGCCGTTTCACTGCCCTGGCCAGCAGCCACCCACACTTTTTTTTTTTTTTCCATTGCAACCCTCGGCACCGAGCTGCATTAAAAGTCAAAAGGAAGCAAGACACATATAGACTGGGTGAAACCAGGCTCAAGAGCCGTAACGGGGAGAGGGACCTTGGAGGCTTAGTGGACAACCAGCTAAATAGAAGCCAGCCATGTGCAGCAGCAGCCAAGAAAGCTAATGCAATTGTAAATTGTAAACTGCACTAAATTGTATTAACAGAGGGATACAATCAAGATCAAGGGAGGTACTAATACCCCTCTATAAAGCCTTAGTAAGACCACACCTAGAGTACTGCATCCAGTTCTGGTCACATTACAAAAAAGATGTTGAGACTCTAGAAAAAGTACAGAGAAGAGCAATCAGGATAATTAGGGAACTGGAGGCTTAAAAATATGAAGAACGGTTACAAGAACTGGGCTTGGCTAGTCTAGGGAAGAGAAGGACCAGGGGAGACGTGATAGCAGTGCTCCAATATTTGAGGGGCTTCCACAGAGAGGAGGAAAGGGGGTCAAGCTATTTTCTAAAGCACCTGAAGGCCAGATAAGGAATAATAATGGATGAAAGCTGATCAAGGAGAGATTTAACCTGGAAATAAGGAGACACTTTCTGACAGCGAGAACAATCAACCAGTGGAACAGAAGTTGCCCTCAGAAGTTGTGGGAGCATCATCACTTGAGACTTTCAAGAAGAGATTGCACTGTCATCTGTCAGAAATGGTGTAGGGTCTGCTTGGGTGGGGGGGGGGGGGGGGGTTGGACTAGATGACCGACAAGGTCCCTTCCAACTCTGTTAATCTGTATATGAGGCCTTGAATTTACATCAGGCATGGCTGTACAGGTAGTCCTCGACTTACGACCGCAACTGAGCCCCAAATTTTGGTTGTTAAGCAAGATACTTCATTAAGTGAATGTAGCTGACCCATTTTTATGACCTTTCTTGCTGCAGTGGTTGGGTGAATCGCCACACATTCTTAAATCAGTAACACGGTTGTTAAGTGAATTTTGCGTCCCCATTGGCTTGGCTTTGTCGGAAGGTCACAAAGGGGATCATGTGACCCTGGGACCCTGCAACCGTCATTAATACAAGTCGGTTGCTAAGCGCCTGAATTTGGATCACCTAACCACGGGGATGCTGCAATGCTCTTAAGTGCGAAAAATGGTCATGAGTCCCTTTTTTACAGCACAGGTGAAATCTTGAACGGTCACTAAATGAATGGTTTTAAGTCGAGGACTACCTGCACGATGCTGTTGTGGTTCGCCGGCAACAGGTATAGATGGCTGAGGTCTCGGAGAGTGAGGATTCGGGTGAGGGGCCTGCGTGGGATGCAGGGATGGGGCCAGGACCATCAGGGAGTCGAGTGCTGCCTTCGGAGCTTGTGGAGGCTGGCAGCAGTGAGGAAGAGGACCCCAAGGAGCCTGTGCCCATGGTGCGTGCATGCAGAGCTGCTCAAAGGAAAGAGTAGCTTCGGCAGCCCAGGAGACTTGGGAGTAAGGCTGCAAGGTAATGGCCCCTCCCTCAAGAGATAAAAGCCAGCTGAGAAACTGGAGTTCTTTGCAGGAAGCAAAGAAGTATTTGCACTCAAGCCTGGTGCACGTTTGGACTCCCTTAGTTGTGCTTGGAGACTCTTTGTGTTTGAAATATTTCTTGGCCACTTTATCTAGTGTTCTTGGCAGCCTTGCGCATCCTTGGCAAGGCTCGTTCTTATCAGAGACAATTAGTTTGGAACAGTCATTTATTTAACTGGGAAGGAATGGAATTCGTAAAGAATCATTAGAAGGTTTTGCTGTTACCTCTGTTTCGTGTTTGTTTCCTTGGAACAAGGTTTGGGTCAGAACAAATGCAGATTTTTTTTAAAAAAGGCTGGAGCTTTGATCTACGATCGTGTAACTACATTATTTTTTTTTCTCCTTGGACCCTGGCCCAGATGTTGCCCGATGTGGGCAGTGTTGGAAACCAATCAAGGAGAAAACCATCCTAGAACTGAGGAGAAATTTCCTGACAGTGAGAACAATTAACCAGTGGAACTCCTTGCCACCAGAAGTTGTGCAGGTTTTTAAGAGATTGGACAGCCATTTGTCTGAAATGGTGTGTAGCTGTGAGGGCGAACCTATGACACACATGCCAGGAGTGGCACGCAGAGCCCTCTCAACAGGCCATTTTCCAGGCCGTTTTCAGGCTATTGTCCGGCTGTTTTGAGGCCATATTTGGTGCAAAAAATGGCCTGTGAATGGCTCAAAAACAGCCTGAAAATGGCCAAAAAAACCCAGGCCGTTTTCAAGGCCCTTTTTAGTGGGAAAATGGCATGTAAATAGCCAAAAAACAGTCCGAAAACAGCCCAGAAGACATCCTGAAAAACAGCCCAAAACTGACTGGTTTCCCAGCTGATTTCTGAGCCGAGTTTGGTTCAAAAAATGGCCTGAAAAGTGTCCCAAACCAGGGCTTTTCTGGGACGTTTTCAGGTTGCTTTGGGTGCCAACATTGGTCTGAAAATAACCCCCAAAACAGTCAAAAACCAGGCATGCATGTATCGGCCACCCAGTCTTTGATTTTCGGGTGCTCTGGCATATGCGCATGCATGCACATTCCAGTTTGGGCACTTGATGCCAAAAATGCTCACCATCACTGGTATCTAGAGGGTTTCCTGCTCTTTTAGTGCAGGGTTGAGCAACGCGAGGACCTTTACAGCATGTGGACTTCAACTCCCAGAATTCCAGAGCCGATAGAAATTCTACACCCAGGCGACCAAAATGGAAGTCCAAATTTCCCCTCAACAAGACAGGGGTGAAGGGAACTTTGGCCTGTTTTACGACCTTTCTTTCCCCCATTAAGTGAATCGCTGCAGTCGTTGAGCTGGTTGTTAAGTGAATCTGGCTTCCCTGTTGACTTGGCTCGTCAAGAAGGTGGCCAAAAAGGATGATGTGACCCTCTGGGACTCTGCAACCGTCACAAATAGGAGTCAGTTACCAAGCATATGAATTTTGATCACATAGGTCAACTCATATTTCTATGGGTCTTTTTAGAGTTGCCAACAGAAAGGGAGGGGGGAGCAGTGTGGCAGCTTGGAAATCGAAAGTGCATTCTGTAAATGTTTCCAAAGATAGTAACTAGGTGACTGAAGTTTCTGCCACACAAAATTCTAACTGGAGAGCATGATTGACAACTCTTGGCTCTGGGAGATCTTTAATGAAGTCTAGTCTTGCATTTATACACATTTTTAGTTATCCTCCATCACTGGTTAACTTTGGTTACTGCTTAACTTTGGTTACTGTTTAGCACAGTAATCCATACAATTAATTATCGCAAAAGTCTAACATATGTTTACTTCCTCTCTCTAATCCTCCTTTAGATTAGGGACTTTGTTTACCTGAGTTGTATTTGCTTGGAAACATTCTTTTATCTGAGGTTTGCCATCCGAGATTGGAACATTCCTGCAATTACAACTCTACATGTCCTATTGGAGAATATGGATTATGATACACCCAGGGAGTGTCCAGGCAAGGCCGGATAGTTTAACTCCCAATAAATCCTTTTTAAATTTTGGAAGTTTGGCTCGAGACTCATGATTTAAATGGGGGGTAACTGCTGGGATCCTGACGTGATCATGGGGATCAACGATCTATGTGTGAAAAATGGTCATGTCCCTTTTTTTCAGTACCTTTGTAACTATGAACAATCACTAAACAAGTGGCTATAAGTACTTATGTGCAGTGGTGGGATCCAAAAATTTTTAGTACCAGTTCTGTGGGCATGGCTTGGTGGGCATGGCAGAGGAAGGATACTGCAAAATCCCCCTTCCCTCCTCACCCCACGAACCTGCTTTTCAGCTCCGTTCTCCTTTGCAGGGCAACCAAAGAAGACCCAGCTGATCGCCTGGGAGGCAGAGAATAGATGGAGTTGGGTCCAGTCAGAGGTGGTATTGGCCGGTTCTCCGAACTACTCAACATTTCCGCTACTGGTTCTCCAGAACCAGTCAGAACTGGCTGAATATCACCTCTGCTTATGTGTTTGTTCATTTGTTTTGCTGGCAACAAACTCATCTTGTCCCAGTCTGATTTGTTGAGATATTAAGATTTAAGAACTGACCAACAGTGAATAGCTGCCAGATGTAGGCTGATGTAACAAGAGTGATTCGGCATAGTATGAGTATTTTCCCTTTAAGGCTGGAGAGTAAAATTCCCTTTAAGAGGTGTGTATATAAAAGGCAGCCATTAGAAGGCGTGGTTCTCTTTCCTTGTGAACTACAGTGAAGAAGTTCTCCATGTGTTAGGAAGAAAAAAGCTTGAAAAAAAGTATTTTGCTACCACATGTATATTGTCTGTATATACTTGTTGTATGTTAACCCACTGTTACTGTCGAAGTTTCTGTGTGCTGTGTGTTGCTCCTGGGTTATCTCATAAAGGTATTCACCCTGCCAAATGCTCTGACATAGTTTTGCAGTTCTGTGTAAGGAATGACAGACACTGGAGTGAAATCCTCCACAGTTTTGCCAAGGAAGTGGGGTTTTTTTTTTAATAAAATAAGTTATATTACATTTTAAAAAAAATTAAAATAAACTGCTTCTGGACTCAAAGACACTCGTGCATACTTTAAAAAAAACAAACAAAACAGAAACAAAACCAGGAGCCACTCTCTTACACGGCCACCTCAACCCCCCAACTTCTTAAAAAATACTGCTTCAGCTTTTGACGCAAAACGAAGCAGAAGAAAATATGAACAGCTGCGTTTCCAAATATTCTTTTTTCGTTAGGGTTTGGAGATATACGGAGGAGTGCATGAAGGCGTGGGGGGTCAAGATGTGGCTGCAGGATGGGCCACTCCTTCTGAGAGGTTTCTAGAGCAGAGAGGTGGTCAAGAATCCAAGGTGTCTTCCTCATCGCTCCAATTCGGCGGGGCATCTGTGCCGAAGTAGCGGTCCCCAAAATTTCCTAGAAAACAGCGGGAGAAGTAGTGAGATTCACATTTATTTACAGGTGGTCCTCAACGTACAATGGTTCCTTTCGTGACCGTTCAAAGGAATGGCCCTGAAAAAAGTTTTGACTTAGGATTGTTTCACACTCTACAATTGTTGCAGCATCCCTGTGGTCACCTGATCAAAATGGGCGACTGACTCATACCGTGTTTCCCTGAAAATAAGACCCTGTCTTATATATATATTTTGCCACCAAAAAAGGCACCAGGTCTTATTTTGGGGAGATGTCACCCACTGACGAACCTCACTTGTTGGTGTCACCCCTGGCCTCGTTTTCGCTGTCAGAGGCCTTCGGGAATTTCTTCTTCTGCGGCTGGCAAGGCTTTCCTGAAGGCCTCTGCAGCCCATAACAAAGCTCTGGATCGATCTTGGATCTTGCCAACCTTGCCAGCTGCAGAAGAAATGAGCCAGCAAGGCAGAAAGGCAGGTGTCGGAGTGTGCGAGGCCTGGCTACAGCTGTCCAAAGGTAAGTAGTAGGGCAGTTCCACCCCCCCCACACACACACATCCCCACCCTAGAGCTTATTTTTTACCTGGGAACTTGGGAGTGGGCGGGATCTTAATTAGGGCTTATTTTGGGGGTAGGGCTTATATTGGGTGCAATATAAGGACTTACTTTCAGGGTTAGTCGTATTTTGGGGGAAATGGTATTTATGACTGTCGTGCTGTCCCAAGGTTGTGTGGTCACCTTTTGTGACCTTCTGACAAGCAAAATCATTCATCTGCCATCATCAGGCTTGTGTATTGTGTTCGTCTGTGTGTCAGGCTTTCACAGCCGTTTCTGTTTTAAATTTGGTGCTACCCTACTGCTGTGTTAGAATGGTTTTTTTCTTCATCCTGGTTGGTTGGAAATCTTGGTCTGTATTTATTGGTCTTGGAGTTTGCTGTGTTCTGCTTGATCGGTGTTTCTAATATCTTCTGTCTGTTTTGTAGCGTTTTTTGTCTTGATTGGCTGGCAACATTGTGTTTCCTGTATTGGAGGCTTTTAGTGCGGCTTGGCTTTGGATGAATGGCCGGATATCGTTTATTAGGAAGCTAGGTTTCACCTGGGTGCCTAGTTGGGGTGTGTTTGAGCTGGAGGTATCAGGGAGGGTCTATTTGTGCCCAGGTGTTTGCCTGGCTTGTGGTGTGGAGATTTTTTTGTTTGTGAGTGCAGGCTTCCAAATGATTGACAGTCTGGTGGAGTCATCTCTTCTAGTCATGCTTTCAGGTCTCTTTTCAAATTCTATGGCTTCTCTGATAATTCTGTGGCTGGGGTTTTCTATAGTGGCTAGGGTTTGGGTGCCATTGAAGTCAATGCTATGACCTGTGGCTTCCATGTGTTGGACTAGTGAGGAAGTGTGTTCCAGCTTTTTGACTGCATTTTTGTGTTCATCCAGGCGGGTACTTATTCTAACTAGCTTCCTAATAAACGATAGCTGGCCATTCACCCAAAGCCAAGCTGCACTAAAAGCCTCCAATACAGGAAACACAATGTTGTCAGCCAATCAAGACAAAAAAAATGCTACAAAACAGAGAGAAGGTATTAGAAACACCAATCAAGTAGGACACAGCAAACTCCAAGACCAATAAACACAGACCAAGACTCCCAACCAATCAGGATGAAGAAAAAACCATTCTGGCACAGCAATAGGCTGCCCCAAATTTAAATCTGAAACCACTGTAAAAGTCTGACTCACAGATGAACACAATACAGAAGCCTGATGATGGCAGATGAGATTCTGCTGAAACGTTGCTACAACTTTAAAAGCACAACTATAATGACGTGGGAAAATACCCAAACAAAGCTGAATACCATACATACATACATACATACATACATACACGCACATATACATATATGTATATTGTATAATATAATGTAATGTAATAATAATATAATGTAATGTAATAATACTATACTATACTATACCATATATTTCTTTTGAGAGCAGGCATAAGGATTTCATTTTAATGTGTGCGATTGTGTATACAGAAAAGTGTCAATAGAGGTTATCTTATCTTTATGTTATCTTATCTCCTATCTTACCTACTGCATCTTATCTTATGTTTTATCTTATCTTATGTGATGCAATGGCCTAGAGGTGGAGCTCTCACCTCACAATCAGGAGGCTGTGAGTTTAATCCTAGGTAGAGGCAGGTATTTCTCTCTCTAGGCCCAATGAGAATATATCTGCTGAATAAAGCTCCGCACTGGCAACAGGAAAGGCATCTGGCCAGTAAACACTCCGCTCCATTCAGTTGCCCAGACTCCAACCCCACAAGGGATTATGGAGTTGTTGAAAGAGGATGATGATGCTCTTATCTTCTTGCTTTACCTTATCATCTTATTATCTTACCTCACCTCACCTCATCCTATCCTATCCTATCCTAACCTATCCAGTAGGATAAACTGCGTTCACATAACACAGGGATCCCCGACCCTTGGTCCATTGTCTGGCACCGGGCCACGGCACGCCAGCAACTGGTCCGTGCCAATTAGTGAAGCCCCATCTGTGGCGTGCAGGCAGGATACGAAACCATGTTCCCCTCCGGTCTGCGGGAAAACCTTTCTCCATGGAACCGGTCCCTGATGCCCAAAGGGTTGACCTGACACGCTTCATTTAATGGGCTTGGGAGAAAATGGGAGAGCAGGCAGGAAGTTGCAAATCGCGCTCATGTGAGGTCCTCACTTAACGACCTAGAGTGATTCCCTTAACGACGGCCACCAGGAAGTGCTAGAACTGCTGTTACTAAGTGGTGCAAGTCCCATGACGTGACCCCTCAGCCTTCAAACGGGGGGGGGGGACCACTGTCTTCTTTCAAGAAGTAGCTGTCCAGAGCACGCGAGGGCTATCTCCCGTCTTCACCTGATCCAGAGAGATCCCAAGGAACTGGCCTACTCACTGTGTGTGAATAATAGAGCCATACGTCACTTTTCTCAGCTCTATGGTCACTTCAAATGGTCATTAAACGAACTGTTGTAAGTCGAGGACTACCGGTATTTTCCCCACACACCAAACAGCTTTTCTCCTAAAGCAGGGGGGTCCAACCTTGGCAACTTTAAGACTTGTGGACTTCAACTCCCAGAATTCCTCAGCCAGCTGGCTGAGGAATTCTGGGAGTTGAAGTCCACAAGTCTTAAAGTTGCCAAGGTTGGACCCCCCTGCCCTAAATTCTCCCCTTCCATTCGTGTTTTACGGCCGTCGTTATTTTAACAACCCCGACGGAACCACTCACCAATACCAGGGATGATGCGAAAAAGGTCGTTCACTTTCTTGTCCACTGCAGTGGTGATGATCTTGACTTGCGGGAAAGCATAAGCGACAGAGTGGACCCCCATCTCGGCCATCAACAAGGAGAGGAGAAAAATCTTCTCCTCTGGAACGTCGTGATCCTAAAGGAAACAAAGGGATTTCAGCTTCTCTTTCACTCCTAGCTTTATTTTCTGGTTTGGTTTACTCTACTCTACTCTACTCTACTCTACTCTACTCTACTCTACTCTACTCTACTTTACTCTACTTTATTCTACTCTACTCTACTCTACTTTACTCTACTTTACTCTACTTTATTCTACTCTACTCTATTTTACTCTACTCTACTCTACTTTACTTTACTCTACTTTATTCTACTTTATTCTACTCTACTTTACTTTACTTTACTCTACTTCACTTTACTCTACTCTACTCTACTTTACTTTACTCTACTTTATTCTACTTTACTCTACTCTACTCTACTCTACTCTACTTTACTTTATTCTACTCTACTCTACTCTACTCTACTTTACTCTACTTTATTCTACTTTACTCTACTCTACTCTACTCTACTCTACTCTACTCTACTCTACTCTACTCTACTTTACTCTACTCTACTCTACTTTACTTTATTCTACTCTACTCTACTTACTCTACTTTACTCTACTTTATTCTACTTTACTCTACTCTACTCTACTTTACTTTACTTTACTCTTCTCTACTTTACTTTACTCTACTCTACTCTACTCTACTCTACTTTATTCTACTCTACTCTGCTCTACTCTACTTTACTTTACTCTACTCTACTTTACTTTACTCTACTTTATTCTACTTTATTCTACTTTATTCTACTCTACTCCACTCTACTCTACTTTATTCTACTCTACTCTACTTTACTTTATTCTACTTTACTCTGCTCTACTCTACTTTACTTTACTTTACTCTACTTTATTCTACTTTACTCTGCTCTACTCTACTTTACTTTACTCTACTCTACTTTACTTTACTCTACTTTATTCTACTTTATTCTACTTTACTCTACTCTACTCCACTCTACTCTACTTTATTCTACTCTACTCTACTTTACTTTATTCTACTTTACTCTGCTCTACTCTACTTTACTTTACTTTACTCTACTTTATTCTACTTTACTCTGCTCTACTCTACTTTACTTTACTCTACTCTACTTTACTTTACTCTACTTTATTCTACTCTACTTTACTCTACTCTACTTTACTTTACTCTACTCTACTCTACTTTACTTTATTCTACTCTACTCTACTCTACTTTACTTTACTCTACTTTATTCTACTTTACTCTACTCTACTCTACTCTACTCTACTCTACTCTACTTTACTCTACTCTACTTTACTCTACTTTACTCTACTTTACTCTACTTTACTCTACTCTACTCTACTCTACTTTACTCTACTTTATTCTACTCTACTTTACTCTACTCTACTCTACTCTACTCTACTTTACTTTACTCTACTTTACTCTACTTTATTCTACTCTACTCTACTTTACTCTACTTTACTCTACTCTGCATAATTGGGGCTCAATGGTGAATGTAAGCAGAGGTTGATCTGTACGTTTGAATCCAAGTCAAAAGTAGCCCCCAGGTAAGTCTGTCGTAAACTTGAATGGTCGCTAACCGACCTATCGTAGGTCGAGGACTACACAGATTCTTCTTTCCCCTTACCAGCAATACCCTCACGGCCATCATCGCCGCTGCCCCTGTGGAGACAGTGCAATCCATCAAAATCACGTGGTCTTCACTGATGTCCTTTGGGAGCCTCAGGTAGTGCAGCTGGAAGGGAAGAAAAAGACATCAAGGTGCAAACATGGAGCAGTTGAGAGATTTATTGATGTATTCATTTACGTACAGGTAGTCCTCGACTTACAGCAGTCCATTTTGTGACCGCTTGAAGTTACAACGGCACTGAAAAAAGTGACTAAGGACCATTTTTCACACTGTTGCAACATTCCCGCGTGCCCCCCCCATGGTCACGTGATTAAAATTCAGACCCTTTGGCAACTGACTCACATTTATGACCGTTGCAGTGCCCCTTTTGCGACCTTCAAGGGGGAAGCCATTATATACTTAACAGCCGGGTGACTGACTTAACAACTGCAGTGATTCACTTAACAACAGAGGCAAGAAAGATTGTAAAATGGGATGAAATTCTCTTTAACAAGTGTCTCGCTTAACAACAGAAACATTGGGCTCTGTTGTGGTCGTAAGTCGAGGACTGCCTGTCTACTTATTCCTTGCAAAGGATTTGTATCACGCTTTCCATGGTAAAATTCCTCCCAAAGCAGTTTTCAAAGTGCCATCAAGATCTGTGCACAACAGTGCCACAATATTACTTGAAAACAGGACAAACAACCCAGTTGTTGCTTGCTTTTTATAACACAAACTATGTAACACCATCACTGCTGGTGAGTGTGGGGTTTGCTCCCTGTTTATATGCAGTAGCTTGCCCTGCCAGAGGATGGCTTTTCTCCTTAGTAGCTCCTCGATTATGGTATTGTTTGCTGCTTGATTGTTTGTCTGGAGTTAACCCCTGCTTATCTGGGTGTAAGCCAGAGGTGGTGAATTCAGCCGGCTCTGACCAGTTTTAGAGAACCGGAAGCGGAAATTTTGAGTAGTCCGGAGAACTGGCAAATCCCACCTCTGAATGGCTCCGCCCCCCCCCCTTGTCTGCCTCCCACTGAGTCCCAGCTGATCGGCTGGGTCTCCTTTGGTTGCCCTGCCCAGGAGAATGGAGCTGGAAAGCAGGTTAGTGGGGTCGGGAGGGAATGGGGATTTTGCAATATCCTCCCCCTGCCATGCCCACCAAGCCACACACCCACAGAACCAGTAGTAAAAAAAATTTGAATCCCACCACTGGTGTAAGCTGCTGGAGAGAACGTGTTCTGGTCTCTTTGTTTCATATAAAGGTAAAAGTTTCCCCTATCCTCTCGTGTGAGAATCTAGGGCGCAGCGCTCATCTTCCTTTCTTAGCTGAAGGAGCCAGTGTTGTTCGAAGACCTTGGTGCGGTCATGTGCCCAGCATGACATCATGCTGCAACATGATGGAGAGAAACACGGGATGCTGTTACCTTCCCGCTGAAGGGGTACCTATTGATCTACTCGCATTTGCATGCTAGGTGGGCAGGAGCTGAAGCAACGAACAAAAACTCATCCCGTCGCACGGCACTTGGGTCTTGAACCAAAGGCTGACTGCTTTCCAGATGGCAAACTTAGCATCTTGAATTGCTGAACCATTACGTCATATACTGTAATGCCCCGGTGGAGACTGACTCCGAGGGAGAGGAGGAACAGCCAACAGGGAGTGGAAGGGTGGCTCCAGAGGTGGTGGAGGAGGCTGGGGAAGGGAAGAGGCCGGCTGAGCAGGCAGAGGAGGACCCAGGCCCATCCCCTCTCCATCCTAGGGCATGCAGGGAGGAGAGGATAAGGG
>BHEV01020341.1:0-15224 GCA_004319985.1 Emydocephalus ijimae | reverse complement strand
CCCTTTAACAGCTTCTCCGCCGCTTTCGATCTTCTTAGGGATATAATGTATCCTCCAGCAATTCAAACAGCTCAGTTCCAGAGAATTTAAAGGATGTTGATTGACCCGGCTCAGGCAGCACCATCACTTTTCTTGCTTTCTCCAGCACAATCTTACCCGGTTGCAGACTTCTTCGTGGCGGCCATTGCTGACCGCCGCTCCACCGCCTTGGGAAAAAGGGGTTTTTCAGGACGAGGAGGGGGTCTGCAACACCCCCAACCCCTTGTCCAGCTCCCCTCTCTCTTCGGCTGTCCCTACAGGGCAGCCATATCCCCCTGACCCATTTGGATCGGGGGTACCTCGGTGGCTAGCACAGCAGGAATCACGAGCTGTCGCGAATTCCTGCTGCCCCGAAGCCACGCAGAAACCAGAAACCAAATCTCAGATTATTTCTGTGTTAAACGAGTGTCAGGTGTCAGTTAACTACTATGTATTTCGGTTACTGACTCTTAAGTTATTTGGATATTATTTATAGATTAATTTAGATTGTATTTAACTTTCATTATTTTTATATTTATTCTGAAGTATGAACACTGAATATTTTATAAAAAAAACTATAGTACACATGTTATCTTCCTTTTTGAACAATTTTAAAGTAAATAGCACTTCTAAAATAACAAGATAAACAGGTTTCAGTGCTTTGTAAATTGTACTCAATTTCTAAGGAGACCGTTACCACAAAATTATCTTCCTGAATTACCAAAAAGTAAAGAAATATCAGACGTATTAGTGAATGCAGTGTGGCTTACTAAAACCTCTGTTGTAATTTAGTTGATTCTTCTAAAACTAAAATCCAATTAAAGTAAGATGCTCTTAAAATAAAGTTACAAATGTATATTATTCTGATTATATAACTCCTCTCTTTTATCTGATGAATACCAATATTTAGGCTGAAACTATATTATTGTTTATTTATTTGTTCCAAAATAAACATGAGGGAAAAGAAAAGTGAAATGTACTGTTGTGATGAGGTCTATTTTCTTGTAAGATTTTTCAGTTAAAATGAGGCTTCCCCTTCCTCCTCTTCCTCTTCTACTACTATTACTACTATATTGCTACTATCAATACATTAAAAGTTAGATCAAAGGCTGTATTCAAAAAAATTATGTATCCTTAGCAGTTTCTAAGTGTTCTGAGCCTTTATTTTAGCAATTTACTGTAATGATTTGTCTCGGTACAGTAAGAGTAGCCATTTTCATTATGTTAAAATGCACCACTTCCTAAAATATATCCGCAAAAGAATAATTTTCTGTTGAAAAGATTAAACAGTGGCTGCTTTTTTAAATAAAGAGAATTAAATGGCAGCTTATATAATTAACACAAATGGAAAAGGAATCCCCCCCATCTGCTATTTTGGAGGTGGAAACAGCTAAGGGTGGGAGAAATCCCACTCACTTTAAAGAAATGTTAAATACTACTTTTCTGTCAACATTTGAAATAGCTATTTGACAGGGTTGCTTTGGCTAATTGATTACTTTCGTTTGGTCTAAGTTGTATACTTGAAGATGAATTGTACATGATAATAAGGCAAGGCTGTGTGAGAAAAACCCTTGGTAGTCTGTAGTGTGTGTGCTGCCTCATTATAGAACTAGCAATCTGCAGGAAGTCTGACATTGAAAGGTACCACACATCCCATAATGCCCTTCCCTAACTAAGATGATTGTATCTTCTTCCTAAAAGTGATGATTAGGAGAGAGAAAAAGCAAAACGGAATGCGGTATGAATATTTCATGTAAATACAAGCAGGCACTTACTGGACGCAAAACTTTGATTGATGCTAGAGTGCTCCTAAATGCCTTGACATTGAAGGGTTTATACAATGAAGGCTTCGAAAGAGGCAGTTAATATTAGAATATAGCTGTATTTAGCTGGAGAGGTCATTATTACCAGCTGATATTAAACAAGACCATAGGCCTTGGATTTTAGTAAGTGGGTCTAGATAAAAAGAGCAGAAATCTACAGAAGATAAGACATTTAAGAATCCTATTCCTGGACCAGTAGGCAACCTGCTTAATTCAAGCAGTTTTCAAACACACTTATCTGACAGTAAGTCCTACTGATCTCAGATTTACTTCTGAGTAAGCATGCCGAGATTGTCTTGTCAGTTTTAGTCTCTTTCTATCATACCATTAATAAACAGGCAAAAAACATGAACTCAATTTGCTTTGCCTATCAGTGAAAGCCTGTAAAATAAAAACAAAAAGTACATTTAGTCAAATTACAAAAAGCATGCACTGAGCAATATTTTTCTTTTTTTTTAATTTTGCTTTCCAAATTGCTATTAAAAAATGGCTGCATGCTTTGAATAATAGATCATTTTAGGATCCTCCCCTAAAGTAGAGCAATGTTTTGGGATGTGGATTTAAAATAACTCCGTCCAAATCCTCACGGGCTACTTCAGTGAGTGGAAATTTTGGTGCAACAAACAGCAGTTAATTAGGCCATGCGGTATGTGCTTATACATTTCCAATACGATACACACACAATTTCTTTCAGCAAATTTATTGAGGCAGGGGACCAAAGTAAAGATTGTTTTCTCCCCAGATTGCTGTAGCTTTAACCAAGGGGCAGCCAATTTTGGGGAAGGCAGATGTCAAGGAATGAGATTGAATTGCCAGAGTAAACAGATTGAAGTCAAGTTGAAAACTTTCAGCCCATTTTGGGTTAAGGTTTTTTTTCCCCATTTTGAATAGACAATGAAGCATGTCTTTTCTCCACTTCAGTTCAGTCCCAGAACCCCACAAAGGCAAAAACAGGAGTCTAAAATTTCAGTCTTCCACAGGTGAACCTGATCAAGATCCATATTTTAAAACTTTAAAGTTTTTTTTTATTGTCTGCAAGATTATAAGTCTCTCATGCACCTCAGCCAGAATTCCTGATATGAGCAGGAGTGCTATTTGGAATGGGGAAAAGCAAACTTGATAGAATTACTCAGGTGAGCAGGTTTTAAGCTCCTCTTGACACAAAAGCAGTAGGGCATAACATTCTCACTTCACCTACATGCTGACAGGGTCTGCAGAAACTTGCTTAAAAAGGGAATGGGGGCTGCTTGTGGGAACATTTAATAGAAATGTTGGCCCAGTGTATCACAGCAGTGAAAATGGCAGCTTTCCTGCTAGGCGTCAGAGGAAAGAGGTTGAAAACAAAATGGCAAAGCTGAGGCAAGAAGGCATAGGGCAAATTTGAAAACTTACCTTATTCTCCTTCCCACCTTGCTCTCTACTATTTTTGTTTATAGCAGTATTGTCTTATTTAACGGGCAGATAAAAGCATTCCAATCAAAGCACTGGACCAAAAATACCACCATTAAAAAAAATCTGAGAATGCCTCTTAGAGTTCCAAATGTAGTTTTATAAATAAAGGTCATGCTTGGAGCAATTGGCTTTGCTTATGGCACACTGATTTCCCAAGACTACCAAGGTAGATATTTCTAGAGCAGTGGTATCCACACAAGATCTTAGGTTTGGATTCGCTAAGTGTTAAGTCCTGGGCATGGGCGCAAGGAACAGAGACGAGACATCGAACGGTGACTTCAACTCTTTATTAACAAGAAAGAACAGAGCAAAATGCTTGGGCAGCAGCAGCTCTTTTATAGAGCTGGCTGCTGTCAAAACAACCAATGATTCGAGCTTACCGCTTTCACAAGCGTCCAATCAAGGGGCCCCGTTAACAGCCAATCAGACTGGCCAAAAGCGACCAATCACGACTCACTATTTATGGGCCAATGACAAGTGCAGGATTACAAGCCTGCTGTAAAGTAAAGTTGTTGAGGGTTGGATCGCTGCGTTGGCTTAGTCCATAACACCCCTCCCCCCTAGGTTCCGTCTGAGGGGTGGGGTGATGTATTCTCATAAATAGGCAGGTCGCTTCACCTGTCTGCTTGACCTGCGCTGTTCCACTGGTTTCTGTCCTGGTTCTGGTTCTGGTTGGATGGCGAAGATTGTGACCCTGGGCTGCTTTCCCTGCTTACGTCCGGGTTCCCTGGATCTGCTTCCATCGCAGTGCTGTCACGTGGCAAGACCGCTCCCTGGCTCGGTTCTCCTTCAGATGGTGAGTATCCCCTAGTTGGTTGTGTAGGCTGTTGGGTTTCAATTATCATTTCTTCTTCGGCCTCCTCAATGTGCCTTCCCCCCCCTCCCCAGCTAGAGGTTCCAGTGCTAATCTGGAACGGAGTTGGTCTATGTGGCGTTTCCACATCTTACCGTCTGCAGTTTGTAGGCAATAGGATTGGGGTCCCGTAAGTTGCGTTATTGTCGCGGGGACCCACAATGGGTCACCCGAGAAGTTTTTCTCAAACACGGTCACCTTCCTGGAATGCCCGACACTTGCTGCTGGATCCCGGGGGTTGTTCCGGCGTGTAGTTTGGGTGGAGGCGATCGAGATGCAAGCGAAGTTTCTGGCCCATCAGGAGTTCTGCTGGGGTTTTGTTCATGGTGCTGTTTGGGGTTATGTGCTGGAGGAGAAGCATCCGGTTTATTTTGTCGTCAGTGTCGCCGTGGTCCATTTTTGCAAGGTCTGTTTTACAAATTGAACCATTCGCTCAGCCCTACCATTGGCCGCAGGGTGAGCTGGCAATCTTAAGGCACGGCGGATGCCCTGATCTGCCAGGTATTGTTCGAATGGCAGGGCCGTGAATTGGGGGCCATTATCAGAGACCAGGACATCAGGAAGTCTGTGGGTAGCGAATAGTTTATTCAGTTTTTTAGTGACTGCGTTTGTGGTGGTGCTTTTCATCCTGTGGACTTTGAGCTAGTTTGAATAGGAGGAAAGTGTGTCCTCTTGTGGGTCCTGCAAAATTGATGTGGATACAGGACCAAGGACCTCGAGGCGTTTCCCACTGAGTTGGGGGAGTCTTTGGAGGAGCGGAGTGAGTCTCCTGGCATTTGCTGCATTTTGCTACCGAGGTCTCTATCTGTTTATCTAAGCCAGGCCACCATGCATAACTCCTGGCCAATGCCTTCATCCGCACGATGCCTGGATGTCCATCGTGCAGAATTTTCAATACCCTATATTGCAATTTCTCCAGGACTATGACTCTGTCTCCCCACACTATGCAGTCTTTCTGGGAGAATAGCTCTGTTTGACGATTCCTAAATGGCTTGAACGTGTCATTGGTTGCGCTGACCGGCCAAGCCCATTCTACCCAGCTGAGGACTCATGCCAAAACAGGGTCCTTTTTTGTCTCTAAGGCGATGTCTCGAGCGGTTAGTGGCGGCGATTTGAGGGTTTTGATTTGCATTATGGCTAAGGTTGGAGCAGGGTCCTCTATGATGTCTGGTAGTGGAGAGTGGCTCAAAGCGTCAGCGTGGGGAATGGTTTTCCCCGGACGGTGTTGCAATCGGTAATCGTAGGCGGCTAAACATTCTGACCAACGTGTCATTCTTGGTGATAAGATATGGGGAGTTGGTTTGTTTCCCACCAGAATACCAAGTAGCGGCTTGTGGTCTGTAATTATGGTAAAGGGTCTCCCACATACATATTCATGGAAACGTTTAATTGCAGATACAATAGCGAGAGCCTCTTTATCAAGTTGACTATAGTTCCTTTCGGTTTTAGACAAAGTTCTCGAAAAGAACGCAATAGGTGCCTCATTTCCATTTGGTAGGACATGGCTTAAGATGGCTCCCACTCCAAATGGTGAGACATCATAGGTAACCGTCAAAGGTAGAGTCTCGTTGTATTGCATTAATACAGCATCGGAGGTTAAGAGGTCTTTTACCTCTTGGAATGCTTTCTCTTCATGCCGTCCCCAGACCCAGGAAGCTTTTTTATCGAGAAGTCTATGTAGGGGCTCGGCTACGGTTGCCTTCTGGGGCAAGAAAATGTTATAAAAGTTAATGAGTCCCAGGAAGGCTTGGAGGTCTGTCTTATTCCTAGGTCTCGGGGCGTTTTTGATTCTGGTTAGTTTTTTTTTCAGTGCACTTTAGTCCACTCTCTCCATACAAAGTTGACACTTGTTCCTTTTTACCTTCAGACCAGCGTCTTTGAATTTCTGAAGAACTTTTCTGAGTCGTTGTCCTAATAACTCTTTAGTGGGGGCAGCTATTAGGACATCATCAAAATAAGGCATGACACCTTTTATGCCTTGTAATAGTCTTTTCATTAAACTTTGGAAAATGCCCGGTGCCACGCTTACTCCGAATTGGAGTCTATTGCACTTGAAAGCGCCTCTATGTGTAACTATTGTCTGGGCTTCTGCAGTTGTCACGTCTACAGGTAGTTGCTGGTACGCCTGAGTTAAGTCCAATTTCGCAAATATTTTTCCGCCACCCAGGGAATGAAGAAGGTGTTGAACCACCGGTACTGGGTAAGCGCTCTGTTGAAGAGCATGATTTAGGGTGGCCCGGTAATCCCCACAAATTCTTAACAAACCATCTGGCTTCATGGGCGTTACCATCGGGATTTCCCAGCGGGCGTGGTCAATCGGTTCCAATACGCCCTGGGCTTTCAGTTTATCTAGCTGCTCATCGATCTTCAGTTTTAAGGCAAAAGGTACCCGATGAGGTTTAAACTGAATCGGAGCTACATCAGGGCTAAGATTAAATGATATAGGGGTCCCCTTGTACTTGCCTAATGTCCCTGTGAACACGTCCTGGAATTCCTGGATGAGAACCTCTTCCCAGTCTTCGCTTCTGGTTTGGTGTATGCTGGCTAGTTCAATCCTGAGTGGGGCAAACCACTGTAACCCTAACAAGCTGGGTCGGTCATGATCGACAACAGTCAGGGGAAGCATCGCTGTGTGGTCCTTGAAGGATACTTGGACGTGGCTAGAACCGACAACTGGAATTCTGTTTCCCTGGTAGTCTTTCAGGATGATTCGTTGTGTGCTGAGGTCCTGGCGGCAGATGTCAGGGATCAGCTGTTTGAGGGTTTTCCAGGATACCATCGATAAGGATGATCCCGAATCGACTTCCATCACACACGGTCGATACTCAATAGTCACCCTTACGCGGATCTTTCTTGCATCAAATGATGAAGCGTGGCCGACAATAATAGTTTGGTGGGCGTCTTCTCGTCTCGTTGAAGAGGCAGGTGCTTGGTTTCTGTAGTAGTAGTAGTGGTTGTTCCATTGGTGGTTCAGACGGTCCTGGTTCATAGGAGGTTTGCCTATCTCCCGACGGAGGTTGTTCTCCCTTCAGTTGGGATTGGACTCTCGTTTGCTTCTGCAGACCTTCGTGATGTGGCCTCTTTTTCCGCAGGTACGGCAGAGTGCGTCGAGGAATTTGCAGTCCGATCGCGGGTGGTTTGCCCTGCAACCAGCACATAGGCACGGATGTCTCTGGTTCCTTTGCTCTCATTCCAAGAGGAGCCAGTTGACCTCCTCTTCCTCACTGTCTGAGGATGACTCGAGATCTTCGTGGTGGGTAGTGGTAGTGTGCTTCTCAGTGGCGAGTGGGCTCTCGTTGGCGAGTTGGCGAAGCGGTGCGTTCGCTCGGCGCATTCGAGTGGCTGACTTCCTGGTTGCTTCTGTGGCAGTAGCGTCAGCGATGACATCTGTAAGGCTGATGTCGCCTTTCGCCATCAGCTTACTCTGCACATGCAGTGCATTTAATCCCAGAACTATGCGGTCTCTTAGGGCTTCCTCTAAGTTTGCAAAACCACAAAGGCCTCCTAGGTTCCAGAAATTTCGGCTACGAAATTTCCAACACTCTCGTCCTTCCATTGGTCCCTCTGGTAAAATTTGTGTCTTCGTATCAGTGTAGGTACTGCGGGTGCGTAATGGGCCCAGAGGATTGGGGCGAGGGTATCCCAATCCATGGTCTTCACTTCCGCCGGTTTTGCTAGTGCTTTAGCCATTTTGAAAATGGTGGGGCCGCAATGAGTCAGGAACACCGCTCGTTTCTTGCCAGGCGTAGCATCTTTTAAATTGTTGGTCTCCAGGAACATCTGGAAGCGATCTATGTACGAGTCCCAGTCTTCGGTTGCTGGGTTGAATGGAGCAGGTGGTATGGCGCTGCTGGTCATCTTGCCGTTTGTTCCGTGCGCTCTTTCGCCACGTGCTCTGTCTTGTTCGATGCGTACTTAGTCAGCTCTATCGTCTCCGTATCCCACCTTCGTCGCCAGTGTTAAGTCCTGGACATGGGCGCAAGGAACGGAGACGAGACATCGAACAGTGACTTCAACTCTTTATTAACAAGAAAGAACAGAGCAAAATACTTGGGCAGCAGCAGCTCTTTTATAGAGCTGGCTGCTGTCAAAACAACCAATGAATTGAGTTTACTGCTTTCACAAGCATCCAATCAGGGGGCCCCATTAACAGCCAATCAGACTGGCCAAAAATGACCAATCACGACTCGCTATTCATGGGCCAATGAGAAGTGCAGGATTACAAGCCTGCTGTAAAGTAAAGTTGTTGAGGGTTGTATCGCTGCATTGGCTTAGTCCATAACACTAAGGTTAGCAGAACAATAGCATAAAAAGGTAGAATGTTATGCATTGAATGGAATTGGAACAAATGGACAGAGAGAAATTTTGTTCACATTGTTGTGAAATCTGGGGTCAAGCTGAACTTTAGAAGCTTCAGGATAGATAAAGGGAAGTATTTATTCACGTAGTGACTAGTTTGATTTAAAATTTGACAATGCAAGACATAGAATAAAGCTAGGAATAATGATTAATTATTATGGCTATATGATACATCCAGGTTAGAAGCAATATGCTTTCTGGCTGATGTACCAACAGAATTGGAGTGATAAATCTCTTGCTCTTAAAAGTATATCTTTTTCCAGTCCTCCCATGGTCCTGTTCAGAATATCCAGTTGTGTAAACCGTATACTGTTAGAACAAAATGATTATTCTCCTTCAACACAATGTGCAAATAATTCAACAAAGAAAGGGTTGTCGTAATTATCAGGAATGAAATCACTGTAGTTTTAAAGTAATTTATAAATTACTTTACCAAATTATTTCCTTGACTTTAAAATACAAAAATATCCCAAATATGTCTGGAGTGTGTACTTGGTGTGCACAAAATGTACTTGGCTCTCCCTATCCCAAAACTGGTAGACAAAAAAGCTGGGAAAAACCTTTATTAGTTTCTCAGAGTATAAAATACAAAGAAAATGAAAATATTGGGAAAGTAAGGGAGAGAAAAGGAGGAAGTATGGAGTAGAAGGGAAATATTTCCAAATTTCCATTTGGAAATCGTTTCTGGATTTTGTGCTTGTGATGAAAAAAAATGAAACTTTGATTTTGAATTTGCTGATTAGATGGATTTGTTGTTATAGAAATGGCTAGTTTTATTATTGCATAAAAGTAAAAAGTTGAGGCTGTGATGTTATTATTTTCTGCAGTGCTAAAAAAAGTTGGAAGTCAATGCTTTTTATTCATTTTTCCTTTCTCCCCAATAGTGGACAAATTAGCTGAGTCATTTCTACCCATAATTTATGCCAAACTTGTATAACCTCTTTTTTCCCCAAGCCAATTCCAGTCTGAGAACATTGCTCAACAAGATATAGCTAGTATGACATCATGATTGTTAAAGTAGAGCCCCATATGCTCTATGGAAATTTACTGGGTGATATTTTTTTCTGAGTTCATCATCTCACATTTTGGTTCTTGTGAGGAAAATAAATAGAACAGGTGATAGTAAGTATGCTACCTTAAGTTTCAGCAGTGTGAAGTGCTATCTTAAGAGCCAGCAGTGTGAAGCAGCAGCCAAAAAAGCTAATACAATCGTAAATTGCATTAACAGAGGGATACAATCAAGATCAAGTGAGGTACTAATACCACTCTATAAAGCCTTAGTAAGACCACACCTAGAGTACTGCATCCAGTTTTGGTCACCAATTATAAAAAAGATGTTGTGGCTCTAGAAAAACTACAGAGAAGAGCAACCCGGATGATTAGGGGACTGGAGACTAAAACATACGAAGAACGGTTACAGGAACTGGGCATGTCTAGTCTAGTGAAGAGAAGGACCAGGGAAGACAAGATAGTAGTGTTCCAATATTTGAGGGGTTGCCACAGAGAGAAAGGGGTCAAGCTATTTTCTAAAGCGCCTGCAGGCCAGACAAGGAATAATGGATGGAAACTGAACAAGGAGAGATTTAACCTGGAAATAAGGAGAAACTTTCTGACAGTGAGATCAATCAGCCAATGGAACAGCTTGCCCTCAGAAGTTGTGGAAGCGTCATCACTTGAGACTTTCAAGAAGAGATTTGTCAGAAATGGTGTAGGGTCTCCCGCTTGGGCGGGGAGTTGGACTAGATGACCTACAAGGTCCCTTCCAACTCTGATTATCTGTTATCTGTTTTTAGTCTAGATCATGTGGGCAGGAGGCGTCACATTCTGGACACAGCCACAACCAGTTACCTGAAGGGGACAAAAGTCCCAATGTGTCATGTGACACCATGTTATGATGTGAGTTTGACACCCCTGGTCTGGGTAATAAGTATTATAATACCTGGAGACAGCAGAAAAAAGAGAAAAAAATGAGAAAAATATAAGGATTTGCAAGTAGAAGGAGAATGACTATTTCAAAAGAAAGCAAATGTAGCATCAATTATAATAGTAGACACCTTAGCATCTGGAGTACCACTTGAACACCATTGGTATTGGCAAAATCACCCTTAGTGAATCTCAAAAAGCATCTTTACTTCTGTGATTATACAACATCTGTCTTGTGATGGGTTCAATAGGTGAAAAAAAATCCAGATCCAGTTTAAATATATGGCTGACTGTATGACCACCATAGACGCTGGGATTTCATTCAAAGCAGGGCACTCTTGTGGAACAGCTTTCTGATAAGAAAAGAATGTAAACACAGCACACTCACTTAGTCATGAAGTCTAGCAGCAATCATGCTTGGAGAACTATGCAGGCAGAACTCATCAGATTGTGTGGACTTATTTGGAAAACCTTGCTAGGAGCTCAAGTTACCCACTTCCAGGACAATTTTGAAGTTGCAACCACTAGTTAGTAATGAATGGAGATTTGGCAAGGAGAGCAGAAAATCCATTTGAAACAAGCATAAGAAGAAAGAAAAGGGAATGGAAAGAAGAGAATATAACATAAAACCACTTCTCTAACTGTGTTTCTTTTATTATGGTATGAAATTACCTTAGAATTCAAGACTTAGAATCTATTAACTGATATGTGGTATCAAGGCTTATTCGTGGCTATATGCATTATTTTACTTTCGATTACTTACTTTTTACTATTGTCAGGTTTTCATTTAATTGAAGCAATTATCAGCTGTGTGTTTCTCCCATGGGATATCTGTTCCTTAATAATCACCCAAAAAAGATGGAGATTTAGAAGAAGAGATTTGCCAGTCCTTTTTAACTGGACTTTTTAAAAAAAGGCTTAAACAGAGTTTGGTATGTTATAGCATGTTTATATGAACAGAGAATCTTTTCAAAAAACTGAGCTTAGTTTTATCATTTGGATGAATTCTTCTAATGTATTTGTTCAGGAGCCATTAGCCAAATTGGCAAATCTATTCCTTATTATTGCCTTCATTTTCATATATGAAAGGTCCCATTCCTTCCGAATCACCATTCAAAGCTGTACATATTCTAATAATATGACGGGGCCATAAGATTCAGTAAATGACCTGAGAGTTTTAACAATTGCCGCTGCACTGAAATATTTTTGGTGGCTTCTACATATGTTTGATGAAACCTAGCATGTCCTTACACAGTCCATCACAAAGGTCCCTTTTGCATGTGATATGCTACACGGTGTTGGAACTGTAGCTGATGGGTATTTAGGCAAGCACCATCAAATTTTAATGGCACAGTTAGATATTTATGAAAAGAGATGCATTCAATTTTATCTCAGTAGTATAGATCAATTTTCAGGACGGAATTCCTAACAGTGTATTCATAGGCTAGGTACAAAACCAATTTTATCTGCTTCACTGGTGTGTGAACTGTATAAGAAAAGACATCTTTTTATTCTCTGATAGCTTATCTTCCTTAGTGACCATTTATGCATGCTTTTGTAAACATACATATTTTACAGGCGAAAAAGCTCTTTAAACTATCCTTTGAGATGACCTTGAAAGAAGAAATTTGAATCTTCCAGGAAATTAGCAGCAAAGTGTGTTTGGGTAATGATCAGTGGGGTGAGAAATGCCACTCAAAGCAGTAGAAATCATTGGTGCAGCCGGCTATTTAATAATATGGGTCTCTCATAAAGGCAGGTTTTGACGAGGAAGTATAAAAGGGGTGGAAGGCGGGGCAGTAGAATTAGCATTCAACTGTTGAAAATTTTCTGCAAAACTGAGAAAGCTCTAAAATGTTTCTCCCCACAGATCAAGGTTGTTTCTGGAACAAAAAAAATGAAAATAATCAAGAAAAATGCAGATGATTTCAGCCTCCACATATCATAATTTATATCTCTAAGTGAAAATAAAAAAGTTTTTCTAAGTAATAACTTCTGGTTATCTTATTATATATATTTATGTATGTATATATATGCATATGTATGTATGTATATGTATATGTATGTGTGTGTGTGTGTGTGTATGTATAAAATCACCTGTACAGCATAAAATAATGTCACTATCACCTGTACAACATAAAATAATGTGAATATAGGTACCTTATATCAGATGAACCTTCGAACAAATACAATTGTTTCCTGAGGTGAAGTGAATGTATCAGAAAATTTATCCTCAGAAATGACAATACTGTGTAAAGGACAGCTCTGAGCTATATCTCTATCCAACAAGATGTTGATTCCATTAATAGCAACTAATTTATTAATACAATTTCTGTACTGATCTAACCTCATGATTTATACAGATTAAGTTATTCTGTTTATTTGCTCCAGATGAAAAAAGAAAAAACTCAATTCCATAACAAAGTACACCATATAATATTTCAGAGAATTGTTGTTTTAATTAATACTCAATGGCACACTCTCTAACATGTCATTTGTACAATCATTTGCTTTATAGGGCCATCTTTACTTTTTTCTTTCAGCATTTGATTTATCTGAACTTCCAATTAAATATTCCTCTCTTCCTTTTTCAGTTCAGCTTTCCTTTCTATGACATTTTATTTGTTTGCACATTTGTTTAGTCAATTTCTATAGCCACCCATCTCAGTCAATGTCTCTGAGCAGCTTACAATTCAAAAAATATATTATAATCAAAATACCAAAAACAATAAAAATATGTTAAAGAGTTAGGCCACATCAGAAATGAGTTTTTTTTTTCCTTTCAAGCATCATTGGTAAACTTTAACAGAGATGAAGAAGAAATTTCTGTTTTCAAATCAGTACCTTAGTTGAAACTCAGTGATCTTCCACAATTACATTTTATCTGCATTTTGCAATTCATTCTCTAACTTTTTTAAAAGTCTGCATGAAAGTTTAGCTATTATGACAAATGTTGAGTTCAGAAATGAATTATTTTAGAAGAAATAGCTTTGGGAAAAAAGGCGATACTGCAAGTTAAAAAATATGTTAGGCAGGAGTGTCAAATTCGCATCATCACGGCGATGTCATATAACTTGTCAGGACTTTTTCCCCCTTTGCTAAACCAGGCGGGGGTGTGGCCAGTGCATGACGCATCTGGCCCACGGGCTGAGAGTTTGACAGCCCTGTGCTAGAGGAATTAGGAACAAAAATACTTTTAGAACTAAAATGAAAATGGGATCAATCAATTCAAGAGGTGGAAAAAATCAGAAAAGGGGGACAATGAAAATTTTCTGAGTCAGCTTTCCTTATTCTCTATCAGTGATTCTGAATTTCTTTGCTTAGTGGGGAGAGAGGTGTCCATTACCCAATTCTTCTTTCTTTCTGATCCTTGAACTCCTGGTTTGGGGAGACATTATTTCCTGCCTCTTTCTTCTTCCATTTGTCTCTCAAGCTTTGCTACCCTCTTACTGAAACAAAGGAGAAAACCACTAGACTCTACTGTTGCAAAGTATAGCAGTAACAATAGCAGTTAAACATATATTGCTTCATAGTGCTTTTATAGGCTCTCTTTACAATATCAGCATGCTGCCCCCAACAATCTGGCTCCTCATTTTACTGACCTTGGGAGGATGGAAGGTTGGGTCAACATTGAACCAGTTAGAATTGAACTCTTGCAGTGAGCAGTGAGTTAGCCAGCTTATGTGGTGATGTAGCTCAAAATAAGATGCTGCTTGATAGGAATGGTTGCCTGGTGAAGCTAAATCTTCTTTGAAATTACTAAACATGATTTCTCTCTTTTCCCCTTCCTTCCCCACTCTTTCCTAACTCTTTTCCTACCCCATCCCTTCCCTACTCACCTCAATAACATCTGATTTTACTCCTTTTGTCACATTCCTCTTACTCCATCTTCAACTTCCCCTTCCCTTTTCTGTTTCTGATTAAAGGTAGCAGGAGAAGGTGTTTTTGCATTTGATTAAATTGGCATATAAAAAAACCAGAACTGTTGATACTTGCAAGGGGAAATCAATTATATTGTGCTTTATTTTACAAGCAGTTAATTTTGATTGATTTTTATACATTCAATTAATAAAAATTAGGCTGTTTTTGTGAGAGGGACAACCCTGGCCCTTTCCTTTTCTTGGAATGTGACTTTTGACAGGCGTATATTCATATATACCTAGAGACACACATGCGTTTCATGTGCATATTCTTTATGGAGAAAACAAAATCTCTTGGTTTCCATTAGAGTTGGTACCCTGAGGTTGACTTGGTTTGGGGAAATAGATCATTGCACAAGATATGTTGCTTTTCTATTCTTTCCTTTGAGGGAAAGAATAGCCTGCCTTAGAATGAAGGATTGTCTTCTTTTTGCAGATAATTGGTACCAAAGCATGTAAAATGGTCAAAACTTTCACAGTGGATTGGTTCCAGATATAAGATTTCTTAAACATCTAAATACCTTGGGCTGTGTCTCATCTCATCATTGTAATTGACAAGCATCTAAGTTAAATGGTAGTTCTCCTTTTTTGCTTCTTTCCTTCTGTTATGAACTAAGCCAACGCAGCGATACAACCCTAAACAGCTTTACTTCACANCTGATTGGCTGTTAATGGGGCCCCCTGATTGGATGCTTGTGAAAGCGGTAAGCTCGAATCATTGGTTGTTTTGACAGCAGCCAACTCTATAAAAGAGCTGCTGCTGCCCAAGTAGTTGCTCTGTTCTTTCTGTTCAACAAAGAGTTGAAGTCACCGTTCGATGCCTCGTCTCCGTTCCTTGCGCCCATGCCCAGGACTTAACACTGGCGACGAAGGTGG
>BHEV01020340.1:0-19155 GCA_004319985.1 Emydocephalus ijimae | reverse complement strand
CATGGGAGAGGCAATCACTTCCCAGCCTTACTCCGGAGTCGCCCCTTTTGTTTCAGCTGCTCTCGCCTTCTAGCAGCTCTGTGCACATGCACACTGGGAACAGGCTCCCTTGGTTCCTCTGCCTCGCTGCTGCCGGATTCCAGAGGCTCTGGAGGCAGCACCCCACTCCCAAATGGTCCTGGCCCAGAGGTGGGTCTTCAGCAGGTTCTGACCAGTTCTGGAGAACCGATAGTAGAAATTTTGAGTAGTTTGGAGAACCGGAAATACTCCCTCTGACTAGAGATTTTGCAGTATCCTTCCCCTGCCAGGCCCACCAAGCCACGCCCACAGAACCAGTTGTAAAAATTTTTGAATCCCACCACTGTCCTGGCCCCATGTCTGCATCGGACACAGGACCCTCGACTGAGTCCTTTCCAGACTCCCAGACTGATCCCCTTTCTTCCCGACTTTCCGATTCTACTGCTGTCTGTACAGACTGCCAGCGAACCACAACACTTTGCAAGTCTGAAAGTATATTTCTCTCCATTGCTTTTAAACCCTAAGAAATTAGCGGGAGTCCTTTCTGATATTTTTTTGCCACACCTCAGCCTCAGCTGCCTCTTATTTGACTGTTTATCTACTGTAGGGCTCTTCCTCCTGTCTACCAAACTCATTCTCACATACCATTCCCTCGGGACAGGAAAACAACACAAGGAATCTTTCAAACTTGACTAACTAACTTGCTCATCTAATAGCTAATTTTTTATCACACTGAACTCTTGCAAGCAACGCGAGAAAGAGTTCAGTTGTTCTAACCCAGCTCCCCAAACACGACAAACCTCCTGAAGTTAAATAAATGATTCCTTTATTAGGAGGGCCAGCAACCCAGGCAAAAGGTTTTTCACAGCAGGCTAATTAGTCTATCCGGCAGGGAGATGAATAGTTGTCTGTCACATCTGTTCATTTCCGCCCCCTGCCTTTCATCCCCAGAACTAGGGCAGGGCTTCGCTAGCAGCGGTGGCTCTTCTGTCCCAAGGATCAGCCCATGGATTTCCACTGCTCTCCTCTCCTCTCCTCTGCCTTCTGCACATCCTCATGTCAGGCACTGGACCTAGCTGTTCCTCTTCTTCCTCATCAGCCACCTCCAGACCTGGGGGCGGTTGACTCTCCATCTGAGGGCGGGGCTTCGCTAGCAACGGTGGCTCTTCTGTCCCAAGGATCAGCCCATAGATTTCCACTGCTCTCCTCTCCTCTGCCTTCTGCACATCCTCATGTCAGGCACTGGACCCAGATGTTCCTCCTCTTCCTCATCAGCCACCTCCTGGGGGAGGTTGACTCTCCATCTGAGGGCGGGGCTTCGCTAGGAGCAGTGGCTCTTCTGTCCCAACAACCGGCCCATAGATTTCCACTGCTCTCCTCTCCTCTCCTCTGCCTTCTGCACATCCACACATCAGGCACTGGACACAGCTGTTCTTCCTCTTCCTCATCAGCCACCTCCAGACCTGAGGGCGGTTGACTCTCCATCTGAGCACTGACAGAGGGCCCAGGCTCTGCCCCCCCACTCTCCCTGCCACCTCCACCCCTCTTCTCAGGTTGCCTTGATGATGACCCTGACTCCCATGCCGCCGCCTCCTCCTCCGATTTGGCTGCTGGAGGGGCAGGTGGTTGACAGGCCACAATATCAGTCTTGCACGCTGCCACCTTCCTATCTGCGCGGATGACCATGCAGAATGCGGAAGGCTTTACTGTGAAGACCCGGGGCGTGGCACAAAGACAACACAGTCAGATAATCAATAAGAGACCCTTTATTACCCGCAATATCCACGTTACCTTCTGGCTGGAGAAAAACAGTCTTTGACTGGAGAAAATTAAGTCCAAAACATGGGCAACTCAAGCTAACTTAAAAATCCAAACAAGCCAAACTGGAGTAATTAATTTGGCAGGGCAGGAGCAAGAATTTCAGACTTGAAAGCATGGCAAAACTCACACAGTTGGGAAGATGCCAAGAACACAGATAATCCATGACAACACAAGATAAAGTCACATTTGCTCCCAACAGCCTGTCACACACAGCCTGCCTTTCTTATAAACTGTCTTCCCAGCTGTGGCTAATGAAGGAAATCAGGGCCCTTTCCTCCCCAGTAAGCCATGCAACCCACATTGCTCTCTTTTTCGTTCCTCCCTGCATGCCCTAGGATGAAGAGGGGGTGGGCCTAGTTCTTCCTCTGAACTCCCCCTCCCTTGTTCTACCTCTCTCCTGCTCTGCCCAGCCGGATTTTGCCCTTCCACAGCCTCCTCCACAGCCAATGGAGCCACACACCCATTCCCTGTCAGCTGTTTGGCTTCCTCCTCGGATTCAGACTCTGACAGGGGCATGACATCTGCTTTCATTTTTGTTGAATATAGCTTCCTATGCTTAAATATTATCTGTGATTATTTTTAATAAGCCTATTTTGCTCTGCACTGTTTGACATTGGCTTATTTTGACACAACAGAAAACGCAAGGCTATAAAAACATTAGGGCCTTTTGCATAGTATAATTATTTAGTCACTTCTGACCATGATGCAAGCTAATTATAGTACCTTCCATTGTCAGGTTAAAACTTCCATTCATAGCTACTCTTTGTGTTAGCTGAAATCGATGAGAATTGCGGGTGTATTATTATTCTGAGAATCCAGATTCACCACAGCGTAGCATTACAGAGTGTAGCGCTCAAAATAAAGCGTTGTTTAAGCTACAGGTAGTTCTCGAATTATGACCTCAACAGAGTCCAAAATTGAGACATTGGTTAAGTTAATTTTGCTCCATTTTACGAGAGAGAGAGAGAGAGAGAGGGAGGGAGAGATAATATCCTGGCCGTTGTTAATATATGTATTATTAAGCATTCAATATATTTTGTATATCCCCTTTAGTTAACCCTGGTAAGAATGTTTCAGGTTTGGGAACTATCTTTAAGCCTGTTATTTCCTGTAACCAGATCTTCTCAACCTTATTCCAAAATTTCTTCGCTTTTGGGCAGATCCACCACATGTGAAAGAAGGTACCTGGTTTCTTTTTGCATTTCCAACATTCTGATTTAAAATTTGGATAGATTTTGGCCAATCTCGCTGGTGCTAGATGAGACCTTGCCTTATTGATGAGATTGAAAACAAACTTCTTGACAAATCACTAAAATCTGATGGCATTTTTTAAAATCTTTGGTAGGATAATGCCGAATACCAACAACTGCATTTTTATTTTATACAATACTATTCAGAAATCAAAATGTTTAAATCCATGTTAGAAAAAAAATGCTGATTTTGGGGAAATGTTTTAAGCTCCTTCAAAGTCATCAATCTAATAACTGGACCATTCCCAATTATTCCAATTACTAAGAATAGATCAGGAAAAACTTGCTATTTTAGTACTCTGGCCAATCTAATTTCAGCACTACCTAATCAGAAACTTCTAGAGCAGGGGTGTCAAACTCAAGGCCCACAGGCCGGATCCACGCCCGTGCAGGGGTGGGATTCAAATTTTTTAACAACCGGTTCTGTGGGTGTGGCTTAGTCGGTGGGCATGGCTTGGTGGTCATGTGACTGGGTAGACATGGCTTGGTGGTCATGTGACTGGCTGGGCATAGCTTGGTGGTCATGTGACTGGGTGGACATGGCTTGGTGGGCATGTGACTGGCTGGGCGTGGCCAACTCAACATCACTCACATCGAGACACGCATCTCCTCGCCTGGCCTCTCGTGACCGTGGGGATGCTGCAACAGTCGTAAGTGTGAAAAATGGTCATAAGTCACTTTTTTCAGTGCCATTGTAACTTTGAATGGTCACTCCACACAAGCAAAGTACCAGCAAAGGAGGGGAAAAAAACTCCAGAGACGTTCCTGAGACAGGAAGTCCAGTCCTGCCAAGAATGTAATAAGGGTTAATGGAGAGGCAGTTTCTGTAAGCAACCCCAGAATGTTTCCTTCCTGGCTTCCTTACAGGATTAGGCCAGTAATTTCTTCTAACAACCGGTTTTCTGAACTGCTTAGAATGTTAACAACCAGTTCTAGCAAATGGGTGCAAACTGGTAGAATCCCACCCCTAAGCCCGTGGATCCAGCCCACTTGTGGGGGAACCCTTGAAACAGCAAAGGACTGGCCCACCATGCCTCTGCCAGCAAAAACAACGCTCGGGATGGCCGCTCAAGATGGCTGTTTTTGCTGGCAGAGGGTTGCAGGCGACCATCGCGGTCGAAAACAGAGCTCGGGAACCCGTTTTCACTGGCAGAGCGCTCAGGCCACCACAGGTGCCCCTGACACGAGTGATGTTGAGCTGGCCACACCCACCCCAGACCCCAGAGATCAAACACAACCCTTATGAGGCCATCAATGAAATCAAGTTTGACATCCCTGCTCTAGAAGTTTGAAGTAAAAAATTAGCGCCTGGGAAAAATAACTTCCTCATTCACTGGAATCTAACGACGATTACCGTATTTACCGGACTATAGAGCGCATCGGAATATAAGCTGCATCCACTAAATTTTAAAAGGAAAAAATATTTTTACATATATTAGCCGCACCAGACTATAAGCCACAGATACATACATTGTGAAATGAGATATTTACACAGAAAGATTTTGTAAATGTTTATTTATGTACCTTAATTGTTTCCAAACGGTGCCTGTAACACGGCAGTAAAACAGCTGATCGAACAAATCAGAAAAATCATTAATGTTTTTATTCATCCTCCTCCTGTGCACTGAAACCACTGAAGTCGTCTTCTTCAGTGTCGGAGTTGAAGAGCCTCAAAACAACTCCGTCACAAACCTTTTCAGTCTCTTTGTCAGCGTCGCTCTCAATGTCAATTTCATCTCAAGGCAGTTACCGATGAAGTTGCGCTGTTCTCTCCACACATCAGTCCAGCCTTTTGAAACCCCTTGGTGATCGTGGATTCTTTCACACTGCTCCACTCTGTTAGGATCCACGGCAGACCTCAGAAAAGAATGCTCTTCGCATGCGGCCAGTTTTTGTGAATGATTTCTCACCGCTGGGCATCCAAGCCTCCCACTCACCTCGGAGGGCCGCTTTAAATGCACGATTCACACTGATGTCGAATGGCTGCAAAAACTTAGTTGTACCTCCAGGAATCACAGCTAGAATTGAGTTTGTTCTCTTGATGGCTGCTTTCACAGAATCTGTTATATGGGCCCTCATACTGTCCAAAACAAGCAATGATTTTTTCCAGTGAAAAAATCCTCCCGGGCGCTTACTGTAGCACTCTGTCAGCCATTCAGTCATTAGGCTTTCTATCATCCACCCTTTTTTGTTAACTTTAACGGCTATGCCTTTCGGGAGTTTTTCTTTTGGCATAGTTATCCGCTTAAAAATCACCATCGGTGGAAGCTTCTGTCCGGATACGGTGCAGCTCAAAACACACATGAAATGCGTTTTCTCGTGGCCAGTTGTTTTCACCATAATGGTTGATGCTCCTGTCTTGTTAACAGTTCTAGTTAGAGGCAGGTCAAACGTTAAAGGTACTTCATCCATATTTATGATGTCGTCTGGTCCGATGGAATTCTTGGCTAGTTTTGTTTCAATAAATTTGTGGAAGTTTGCAACTTTTTCCTCGTAGTAGGAAGGGAGTTGCTGACAGACAATTGCCCGTGCCCTGATGGACAGATCTTTTCGTCTCATAAATCTATAACACCATGACGGTCCACCTTTAAAATCTTCAATACCCATTTCGTTGGCGATTGTTTTAGCTTTCAGTCGGATCTGCACAGTGGATACACCTCGGCCGTCTGCTCTCTGTGTGTTCACCCAGTCCTCAAGAACATTTTCAAGTTTAGGCCATCTGCTTTTATGACCTCTGAAAGCCTTTGTTGTCCTTTGGCATTGAATCAGTTCTTCACGCTGCCATCTACAACGTCTCACCGTTGATTAACGCCAAGCTTACGTGTAGCAGCTCTATTTCCTTCCTGGATAGACAGATCGATTGCTTTCAACTTAAAAGCTGCATCATGTGCTTTTCTTCATGTACTTTCCATGATGAGGGTGTAAAAAATATTTTGCATTTGTGCATGTCGTGCTGCTTGTGTCGAGCGCACCCAAAACTACCGGTAGCTTCTTCTTCTTCGCATTGACCTCTTGCGTCTGTCACGTTTTTGTGCCCCCTGATGGCAGTTAGCGAAGAAAAATCTATAGATAAGCCGCATTGTTGTACAAGCCGCAGGGTTCAAAGTGTGGGGAAAAAGTAGCGGCTTATAGTCTGGTAAATACGGTATGATCATCTTCAAGTAATGATAATTTTCATTGAAAATGACAAAAAATAACATTACCTATAAATACTTGGCCTTCACCTTCTTGAACAAGTAAGCCATTATCATCTTTGACTTCAACTGCTGTTCCAGATAAGGGTGTTCCCAATGGTACAGCAGAATCAAATCTGAAAAAGGATGGGGTGAGCAGGCAGAAGAGAGAGAAAGAGATGTGAAACAAGGATGGAAAATAAGTATAGAACTAATTTCTTCATTCAGAAACAACCCACTATCAAAATTGTTTACACTTATCAATTAGATAAAAAAAAAAAAAATGTTGCCAACAGTTACATGTTTTATCCACAAGTCAAATCTTGGGATAACTTGGCTCAGTCACTTTTAATGTGTACTTTTAAGTCAGTGATGGGATTCAAAAACTTTTATTTCCGGTTCTGTGGGTGTGGTATGGCTTGGTGGGCCTGGCTTGGTGGGTATGGCAGGGGAAGGAAAAGGTTACTGCAAAATCCCATTCCCTCCCCACTCCGCTAACCTGCTTTCCAGCTCCGTTCTCCTGGGCAGGGCAACCAAAGAAGACCCAACCAATCAGCTGGGACTTGGGAGGCGGGGAATAGATGAGGGCGGGGCCAGTCAGAGGTGGGATTTACTGGTTCTCTGAACTACTCAAAATTTTCACTACCGGTTCTCCAGAACTGGTCAGAACCTGCTGAATACCCACCTCTGTTTTCGGCGCATCAGGCATGTTGACTTTAAAAGACTGCTTTGAGTTCAAGTATTCTGAGTTTGGAATCAATTATGTGGCTCATTCCAAAAGTTATGTTTGGTTCAAGTCATGCACACCCAACTCTGAACTCAAAATGTTTCTGGAATGGGTAAAATAAAACCCACTTCACATGTGAAACATTCCCAACTCAAAATCCCCCATCGCACTGAGCCTTGTGATATATGCACAGAACAGTGGTGGGGTTCAAATTTTTTTTACTACCGGTTCTGTGGGCGTGGCTTGGTGGGCGTGGCTGGGGAAGGATACTGTAAAATCTCCAGTCAGAGATGGTATTTGCCGGTTCTCCGAACTACTGAAATTTTCCGCTACCGGTTCTCCAGAACTGGTCAGAACCTGCTGAATACCCACCTCTGGCATAGAAGTAGACAACAGGGCAGGAAAAAAAAAAAGAACATTTCCCTACCGATGATCCATGTCAAAGGCCTCCTCAGGAATCCTGTAGCACGTGGCCCAACATGAAACTTCAGTAAGGCCATAAATATTAAAGAGTTGAGTTTTGTTTCCTTTTGCTTTCCAGATTCTCAACACACTAAGCGCAGGGCAGGCTTCTCCACCAAGAGCTAAGATTCGCAGGGACGTTTCCGCAGTCAGTACAGTGGATCTGATATGCTCAACTCCAAATCTTTTCAAAAGGGTTGGTGTAGCCTGAAGAAAGCAGGATTCAAGGTTATTATTAGAACTATAACTCCTCGACTTACAACAGTTCGTTTAGTGTCTGTTCCAAATTGCAATGGCACTTGAAAAAAAGGGACTTATGACCATTTTTCATACTCACAACCATTGCAGCGTTCCCATGGTTATGTGAACAAAATGTGGAGGCTTGGCAGCTGGTCCATATTTATAATGGTTGCAGTGTCCTGAGCTCATGTGATCATCTTTTGCGACCCTCTGATAAGTAAAGCCAACGGGATGCCAGATGCACTTAACAATTGTGTTACTAACTTAACAACTGCCATGATTCACTTAACAAATGTGGCTCTTTTTTGGGGGGGGGTGTCTTTTAATGACCCCATAATCCCTTACACATCAGGGTGCTGTCGGGGCAACTGAATGGAGCTGTGTGTTTCCTGGCCGGATGCCCTTCCTGTCACCAATGAGGAGTTCGCAGCAGATATATTTTCATTGTGCCCAGAGAGAGTGAAATATCTGCTTCTAACTTAGGATGGAACTCACAGCCTCCTGATTGTGAGGTGACTGCTCCACTCACTTAACAAATGTGGCAACACAGGTCGTAAAATGGGACAAAATTCACTTAACAAATGTCTCACTGAGCAACAGAAATTTTGGGCTCAATTGTGGTCAGAAGTCGAAGGTTTTGCCTATACTGTAATAATTATATACCCCCAAGATGGCAAATATACAATTATTTTGTTGATTAAATTGATATGGCTGCCCAACTTTCACATGGTGACTCCATATGCATCTTACAGTGTTTCTATGATAATTCTATTTAAGAGGCGGCAATGATAACAATGTCACTTTCATGTAAAGAATTTAGAAAGTTATTTATTTTAATTGGAAGATAAAAATAGTGGCCTCCTTTTGGATCCAACGAGCACTCATAAATGACAAAGAGGATTAAAAACTAGGCTGTCAAATTTTGGTCATCTTACTTTTGGGACTCTTCGGTTATTATCTAAAGGCAGGCTGTCATTGAAAAGATTTGGAAAATTGTCTTCTATTGGGTGAAAAGTAGCCAAACAAAATGAAATTCAGTGTAGAGAAAAATAAGATTTTACATTTGGGCAAGAAAAACCAATCGTACAAGTATAGACTAGCGAAATACCACTCACGTATCATCATGAAATCTCCAGAACCATAAAACCTACAAACTTGAGATTTGGTACCTATGTTCCTCTTGGCTTCTAGGTGCTCACGAAGAAGGGATTTTTTGAAATGACCATCAGAGCATTAGTATTTCCTATATTATTATTAACACGCTCTGATGCTAAGGAGTTCTACTTCCCCACCACCACCTGAAAAGATATCTGTTCCAAGTGCAAAACACAAGCAGAGAAGAGTTTCAGTTTCAGAGAAACAACCAGCTTTAGTATAGAACAGTTGAGCTAAGTCACTTCCAGACTCCTTGCTGTCTCCTTCTTGCTCACATAGCAAATACTGTTTCAGTTTCCAAACAGTCTTCAACTCTCTCACACACTGACTGCAGGCTAGCCAGATGAATACCGATGGATGCTGCTAGGAAGAGGCTGAATATTCCCCTATTTTCCTCCCCAAAAACTAAGCCCAGCCACATAGTTTCGTAGCGAAGCACGGGTATCAAGCTAGTTTTGTTATATAAGAACTTTTTAGAGAAAACACAATCATTTGAGGCTTAATCTCATCTAGTCCACAAATGTTCCAAATCTGGAAAAAAAAAAAAAAGTTCCCCAAGGAAATATATCCATGTGGTTGAAACAGCACTGGAACGCTTCTGATGAAGTTGGAAAAATACTGATTTGGAAACAAGGTGCTCCATATATTGACACATTTTTAAAAAAATTCCTATAGACCGCACATGAAAGCCTTGGGCTAATCTGCAGTATAGTTCCATCCTAGGCTTCCCCACAAAGCACTAAGCAACTCTGTCCCAGCAAAACCTCTTTTATTAAATGAATGTGAATTTATTTCATTCACATTCAGCCAACGGCCTGGCAAACAGTCTTGCAAAGGTATACTAATTAGCTCAGACCTTGGAAAGCTGCCCGGTAAATAGTTCCACACTCAGTGCTGACAGGGAAGGGCTGGGTTACACAGACAAATCCCCACGAGACTGGAATGAATGAACGAACATGTTGTTTCTTGAAAAAAATCCCTTCCCTTTTGCTCCTCTTTTAATCCTGATGGGAGGGGCCATTCATTGTCCACCTGTGGCCTTAATTCCATGTCGATCCCATGTTCTTAATTGTTCCTTTTGGCAGCTCTCTGCGCATGCACAGGCTGGGAACTGGTTCCAGAAGCTCCCCCGCCTCACTGCTGTCCAAGCCCGAAGGCAGCCGATGACTGCCAGCCTGCCCTGGCCCCATCTCTGCCTCTGACGCAGAGCCCTCTCCTGAGCCTTCCTCAGCCTCCAGGACTGGCCCAGCTTCCTCCCCAACCTCCTCACTGTCTGACTCTTACGGCCAGCTCCGTCAACTGCCGGCGGGCCACAACAAATATAAATGGCCCTGTGAAGATTTCTCCTTATTCAAGCAAACAAGGCAAGGGAATAGTTTTATTAACTCTCCAAACAACAAGATTCTTACCTGCAATACGGTCACTCTGTGCTGCTGGAAGAGAGCCCTGGATAACTGCTGTGGCATCATTTTAATCATTGTGGGTAGTATAAGCAGACATGCTCCACTCGCCAGACTAATGAACAGGTCAATGACGGATGGATCAAAAGTCAAAGGAGAGGCCATAAACACCACGTCCTCTGGGGTAATTTTAAAAACCTCTCTGGAATTAAAGACCAAAAATATGCATCTCTGAGAAATTGGATCTAGATGAAATTTTAAGCAGTTTTGCATTTCTTGCAACATTGATCACACAGATACCAAGTCGATCGGTCAGATCTTTCTTTCAAATTATAAATGCTCCAATTCCACCTCTAATTCAGGTCAGCATGACATAAACTATACACCCTGAATGTCTGGGTTGCAGTCTAAGCAGCCCTTCTAAAAGTTGGGTAATTTTAATGAGGTCAATCCAGAATGAGATACATTTCCAAAATATATTACAGCTTTTCACACTTTTTTTGTCTGGCTGAATACTTGTAAACCAAGATCTATGAATTTACGTCAGATCTATTCCAATTATATCGAAAGCAAAATGCGATTTATGCTGTGGTTCTTTTTGTTAACCCTTCCTTCTTATCAAACTATATCTTCTCCTTCTCCTTCCTCCTCCTCCTCTTCGTCGTCCTCCTCCTCCTCTTGTGTAGCAGATATATTCCCATTGTGCCCAGAAAGAGAAATATTTGCCTCGACCTGACTGTGAGGTGAGAGCTTCACCTCTAGGCCCCTGTACCAATCCTCTTACCAAAATAGATGACTAAGTGTATTTGGAAAACTTACCTAAGATGAAGGATATTTGGTACGATGCATTTGTGAGGCACCCTCACAATTTTGGGAAGCCCTGTTGTTCCAGATGTGTGCAAAACATATGCCAGGGAATGTTTCTCTCTGACATCCAACAGATCTATGGGTGGTATAGCCTTATGTGGCCACTCTTTACAGATGCTTCTGACCATGGAGCCTTCACTATCTGCCTTTACATATTTGGCCAACTGAACTCCACTGTGCCTTTGGAAAAGAATTAAACCAATTCCCTGCATCTGAAGAGAATTTTGGCTGTATAAGTGTCCATAAGCTATTGTGAATTTCTGGAAAGAAAAGAGAAACTTATTCTAACACAAATTTTGCATGTTTACTCCTCTGTGTCTAAAGTCACAACAAATAAAGTCAAAACAAAATGAATTTAGAGCAGCTAATCAAATAAGACGACCTTCAAGGGAATATGGCTTTTTTTTTTTTAACCCAAAATGATTCTGCAACAAGTACAAAAACTATTAATACACTGTGGCTGTTATGGTAGGACTACAAGGTTGTGCTGCAAAAATTCAAATGACAATGTAGAACGCAGAACATGAAACAACTAAAGGGCTCAAAACAGCACACACCAAGACTGTAGAGGTGTCACTTTTTAATTTAACTCATATGCACAATATTTCAAGAGAAATGCTGGACAAGAATTAGAATTGAAATTAATAATCTGGGAAAAATATGAACAATCTGAGTCTTCTGCTCATATTAAAAAAAAAACCCTCTATCAACTAATGCAAATACTGCCCAAAGAGGGTAAAACAAAAACAGACATTATCTTTTTAGGCTCAATGTTCACTGAGGTCTTCCTATTTGGGAGAAGCACGATGATATATCAAGGTATTAATCTATATATTAATATATATAAATACCTTGATACAACATCGTCCTTCTCCCAAATAGGAAGACCTCAGTGAACATTGAGCCTAAAAAGATAATGTCTGTTTTTGTTTTACCCTCTTTGGGCAGTATTTGCATTAGTGAAATACCACTCATGCACNTACTGCCCAAAGAGGGTAAAACAAAAACAGACATTATCTTTTTAGGCTCAATGTTCACTGAGGTCTTCCTATTTGGGAGAAGCACGATGATATATCAAGGTATTAATCTATATATTAATATATATAAATACCTTGATACAACATCGTCCTTCTCCCAAATAGGAAGACCTCAGTGAACATTGAGCCTAAAAAGATAATGTCTGTTTTTGTTTTACCCTCTTTGGGCAGTATTTGCATTAGTGAAATACCACTCATGCACCATCACAAAATCTCCAGAACCGTAAAGCCTACAAACTTGAAATTTGGCACCTATGTTCCTCTTGGCTTCTAGGTGCTCACTAAGAAAGGGTTTTTCGAAATGACCATCACAGCATTAATATTTCGTACATTATTATTAATGCTCTCTTATGCTAAGGAGTGCTACTCCCCCTCCCCACCCGAAAAGAAATCTGTTCCAAGTGCAAAATACAAGCAGAGGAGAGGAGTTTCAGTTTCAGAGCACCAAGCAGCTTTAGTACAAAACCGTTGAGCTAAGCCATGCCCAGCCTCCTTGCTGTCTCCCTGCTCACACAGCAAATACTGTTTCAGTTTCAAAGAGCCTTCAATTCTCTCACACAGTGACAGGACTCTAGCCAGATGAATACTGATAGATGCTGGTAGGCAGAGGCAGAATTCCCTCCTCCTATTTTCCTCCCCCAAAACTAAGCCCAACCACATAATTTCATAGTGAAGCACAGGTATTGAGCTAGTATTCAATATACTGATGTTATGTATGTCAAATTGGGGACAGAACACCCTGGAGAAAATCTCATCCCTGTGTCCTGGATGCCTTTTAATTGCAGTGCTGGAGAAAAGATATGAGTAAACTCTGAGCTGTAAGAACAATTAAGTATTAGATTAAATAAAAGCAGACTGCTCAGTTTCTCAAACCAATTGGTTTAAGACAGAGAAAGAAGCGTGGCAAGATCGCATTCTCTCCTCTTTCTTATTCAATCTGCATGGTGAAATGATCATGAAGCAGCTAGGTCTTGAGGAATCAAAAATTGGGGTAAAGATTGGTGAAAGAAACATCAACAATCTCTGATATGCTGATGATACAACTCTATACTCTCAGAAACCAAAGAAGGCCTGGAACGTCCGATCAAGAAAATCAAAGAAGAAAGTGAGATTTTTGGACTCTTTCTGAACATCAACGACCAAGCTAATGACCACTGCAAAGAATGGAAACATCAAAAGAGAAACTGATGGTGAAGGGATAGAATGTGTGGGAGGGAAAATCATTTTCCTAGGATCGCAGATAGCTCAAAGTGGTGAATGCAACACAGAAATAAAATGTCAGATTGCCCTGGGTTCCACAGCTATGATGAACATGAGCTGAATGTTGAAAAGCAAGGACATCAGACTGGCAACCAAACATAGGTTCGTTTGCTCTGTTGTGTTTCCCATAGCTACCGTTGGTTGTGAAAGTTGGACCTTAAAAAAACAAGATAGCAAGACCGGAAGACAATCAACTTGTTGGGGCTGGAGAAGGCTTCCGCGTATTCCTTGGACAGCAAAGGTGATTAACAAGTAAGTATTGGAGCACATAACACCAGAGAGGTATTAACACTTAGGCAAAATTACAAAACTGAGCCTCACTTACTTTGGCTATATCATGCGGGGGAATTAACTGGAGAAAGCAATTAAATTTGGAAGAATTAGAGGTAAAAGCAGCAGTAATGTAAGTCATAAGGTTGTAATTCAAGGACTACTGTACCTAGTAGTACCTTGGTACGCAATGTTAAGTGGTTCTGGATGTGCAATGAGTACCAAAAATGATGAGTACCAACCCTTTTTTACCCATAAGCAATAATGTTGCGAGTCACAAGACAGCCAACGCTGACAGGTTCTGGCTTGTGCAATGAATACCAAACAAGCAATGGTACTGGGTCAAAATGTTTCCATCAAAATGAGTTCACTACCAAATTCGATGTAAAGCAATTGAGTACCAAGGAACCACTGGATGTAATTACTTAAAATTCTATGGGTTTACTTCATTGTAAACATAAAACTATCCTATGTAGAAGGTTTGCATAATTCCAATTACATTTTAAACATGCCCATTAAAATAAAATTAAGCTTTGCACTTACGTCAACTTTATTTTCTTCAACAAGAACGTATTGGAAACCACATTTCTTCAAGAAGGAAATAGAGAGGCTGGGCAAGGCATCCGGATCGATGGGAGAATATGCAGCAGGTACCTGAAGAAGTCTAGCAAAATGAAGCAAACTATTTTTTTAGGCACCCAAACTTACAGAAGGTTCTTATCAGCAGAGAAGCTTATGGCTTTCTAAGTAGTTCTGTAATATTTTATAAGATGTTGGACAAAGATGAATATATGTGCATGCCAAATTACACAGCTACCTATACTAAAAGGCCAACCTTTTAAAAATAAAGAGGATTTATTTCTATATATCTCACTCCCTCTAGTGGCTTATGGTGTGAAGCAAAAAAAGTTAGATTCTACAGATATTTATACCAATATCTTCTATCCTATTAAAAAATAATACATTACGAAAATTGTAGGAGACAAATTAAACAGGACATATTATACAAATAAACTCTTTAAAAATGATGATAGTTTGAACTGAATGAGGCGATAGTAGCATGTCCTGCATTTATGTTAACCAATTTATATAAAGGTAAAAGTATAGCATTACCCTAGAATCCAAGAAGGTAGGTTGATCCCTGGATAACAGTAGAGACCTATTTCCAAATTTTCAGTAAGGTTGCAATGTGTCCTCAGGAAGTCCGTAAGCTCTGCAGCGAGGCTCATAACTGTCTTGTACTGGTAGGAAACGGGAATATGATGGTCGCATGCATCAAAGCACACGGCTCTTCTTTCAGGATATAATCTGGCCACAGTCTGAACCATCTCGTGCAGAGTCATTCTCAATATTTATCCTGTGTAAGAAAAAAAAACCCCAATCCATTAATTAAGAGCCAGTTTAGTCTATTGGTTAATGAACCAGAGGTTGGCTTGGTGCAGTTGCTCTCTCAGCCCAACCCACCTCACAGGGTTGTTGTGGAAGAAAAAAGGAGGAAGGAATATTAGTTATGTTCACCTCCTTGAGTTATTTAAAAATAATAAAGGTGAGGTAAAAAATGTAGATAAACGTTCTTTTTTTAAAAAAAAACGTACAAAACATATCCTATCTATATATATAAAAGCGAAATACCACTCACCCATCATCACAAAATCTCCAGAACCATAAAACCTACTAACTTGAAATTTGGCACGCATGTTTCTCTTGGCTTCTAGGGGCTCACTAATAAAGAATTTTTCGAAATGACCATCACAGCATTAATATTTCGTATATTATTATTAACACTCTTTTATGCTAAGGAGTTCTACTCCCCCTCCCCACCTGAAAAGAAATCTAATCCAAGTGCAAAACACAAGCAGAGGAGTTTCAGTTTTAGTTTCACAGCACCAAGCAGCTTTAGTACAGAACAGTTGAGCTAAGCCATGCCCAGGCTCCTTGCTGTCTCCTCCTTGCTCACACAGCAAATACTGTTTCAGTTTCCAAAGAGCCTTCAATTCTCACACAGTGACAGGACACTAGCCAGATGAATACCGATGGACGGTGGTAGGCTGAGGCAGAATATCTTCCCCCTTATTTTCCTCCCCCAAAACTAAGCCCAACCACACAGTTTCGTAGCGAAGGATGGGCATCGAACTAGTAACAGATAATTTTACACTTGAAAGCAATATATATTTTAATGTAGAGCTGTGTTCTACAAAATGGGCAGCTATATAAAATAGAATAAATGCTTTCCAAACTAGGTGCATTGTATTTATATGTACAGTTCTGATCATTTTTCTGATATTGTGGCATTCAGTACAACAGGATTCTATTTCTCAATTATATAAAAGAGAAAGCCAGATATATACCTTAATTCAGACATAGAGTGGGAGAATTACTCGTGTTTTCACATGCCCATGTACCATCAACCATTATTGTACTGTATTGTATTGCTCCAACATCTTTTAAGGTTAAATCTAAAACAAATAATAAAATATAAAATATAGGCAACAGATAAAATATCTATAAAGATAGCAAGAGATAGCAACTTACAAGTTAGGTTTTTTTAAAAAACTACTGTCTTTCAGTTATATTGATTTAGCTTGACAGAACAAAAAGAACCTGAGTTTGTAAAGATATGAAACTAAAGTTCTAGCTACAGGCAGCATTACTATACAGACACTCCTTGACCTACAACAAACCAGTTAATGATTGTTCAAAGTTATAACAGCACTGAAAAAAAGTGACTTATGACTGTTCTCACACAACTGTTTCAGCATCCCCATGGTAACAGGATCAAGTAGATGCAATAATATGAGAGAAGTTGAAGTACAGGGAAATGAGAGAAAATGGACTACAGGTAGTCCTTGACTTACAATCATTTGTTTAGTGACCAAAGTTACAATGGCACTGAACAAGAACAAAGAATGTTCTTTCTGCACCAACTCAGGAAGCTCAAACTGCCCAAGGAGTTGCTGATCCAGTTCTACAGAGGAATGATGGAGTCTGTCATCTGCACCTCTATAGCTGTCTGGTTTGGTTCTGCAACCCAATAGGACAGACAAAGACTTCAGAGGATAATTAGGACTGCAGAAAAAACAATTACTACCCATCTGCCTTCCATGGAGGACCTGTATACTGCACGAGTCAAAAAGAGGGCTTCCCAGAGAAGCTCACACTTTGCTCCAGCACAGGGTTCTCCAATCTTGGCAACTTTTAAGAATTGTGGACTTCAATTCCCAGAATTCCCCAGCCAGGTATATTCACCCTCAGGAAGAGAAGGGCTTCAGAGAATCAAGATAGTTGTCTTCAAGGGCCATTAGGTCCCAGAATAGGGGTCTCCAACCTTAGGCACTTTCAGACTTGTGGACTTCCACTCCCAAGAATTCCTCAGCCACCCTTTTTGGACTTAAATTCCCAGAATTCCTCAGTCAGCCTTGTGGACTTCAAACTCCCAGAATTCCTCAGTCAGCCTTGTGTGGACTTCAAACTCCCAGAATTCCCCAGCCAGCCTTGTGTGGACTTCAAACTCCCAGAATTCCTCAGCCAGCCTTGTGTGGACTTCAACCCCCAAAATTCCTCAGCTATCCTTGTGGACTTCAACCCCCAGAATTCCTCAGCCAGCCTTGTGGACTTCAACCCCAAGAATTCCTCAGCCAGCCTTGTGGACTTTAGAATTCTGGGAGTTGAAGTCCACAGGTCTTAAAGTGGCCAAGGTGGGAGACTCCTGATTGTAGAAGGTGAGGCAGAACCGTTCACAGTTGTTCCAGAAGAAGATGGGGGGGGGTTTCTTATCAGTTGGCCTTTAATTACAATGAAGTAGTTTTTTGGGGGGGGGGTGGCTGAGGAATTCTGGGAATTGAAGTCCACCCGGGCTGCATTAAGCCCCTACCCCTGCATTGAAGTCCTCTTACCTTCTTCCGGCATGCTTTTCCAACGTCCCACCTAAGGCACGAAACCCAGGACCGAACGCCTGCTGAGCTTCTTTGGGGGAACCGATGCAGCCTTTGGCCTTGCAAAAACAGAGCAGCTGCTGGGCTGGCCCGCTTCTTGCACCGAGAGCCTGCAGGACGGGGAGCCTGCGCAGGATTATCCAAACCCCCCACCCCCGGGAACCTACCTCTTCTTCCCGCCGCCCGTGGCGTCGAGCCTTTTCCTTCCCATCTAACCGCGGGGCGGGCTGCGGAGGGCGGAAGAAGGGAAGACGAAGACAAAGGGGAGGAGGAGGAGGAGGAGGAGGAGCCGGGCTGCACATGGACGCCAAAGGCTTAAGGCATAGTCTTGTCTCCTTTGGGGGGGGGTGTCAATAGCTTCCAAGGCTTTGCCTTGCCCTGCTGCTTTTTGGGAGAGGGTAATTGCAGGGGTGCCGGATGAAGAGAGCACGCCTTTCTGTTTGAAGGGCTGTCACAAAGAAGGGGTGTGTGTCTGTGTGTGGTCGGTCAAATTATTCGCCAACTCAGAGGACTCCAACCTTGGCCACTTTAAGACTTGTGGACTTCAACCCCCAGAATGCCTCAGTCAGCCTTGTGTGGACTTCAGAATTCTGGGAGTTGAAGTCCACAGGTCTTAAAGTGGCCAAGGTTGGAGACACTGATTGTAGAAAGTGAGGCAGAACCATTCACATTTGTTCCAGAAGAAGATGGGGGGTTTTCTTATCAGTCGGCCTTTAATTACAATGAAGTAGTTTTTTTTGGGGGGGGGGGTGGCTGAGGAATTCTGGGAGTTGAAGTCCATCTGGGCTGCATTAAGCCCCTACCCCTGCACTGAAGTCCACTTACCTTCTTCCGGCATACCCTTCCACTCCCAGAATTCCACTCCAATGACTTAAACTCCCAGAATTCCGCAGTCAGGCTTGTGTGGGCTTCAAACTCCCAGAATTCCTCAGTCAGCCTTGTGTGGGCTTTAAACTCCCAGAATTCCTCAGCCAGCCTTGTGTGGGCTTCAAACTCCCAGAATTCCTCAGTCAGCCTTGTGTGGGCTTCAAACTCCCAGAATTCCTCAGCCAGCCTTGTGTGGACTTCAAACTCTCAGAATTCCTCAGCCAGCCTTGTGTGGGCTTCAAACTCCCAGAATTCCTCAGCCAGCCTTGTGTGGACTTCAAACTCCCAGAATTCCTCAGCCAGCCTTGTGTGGACTTTGAACTCCCAGAATTCCTCCATCAGCCTTGTGGGGACTTTAAACTCCCAGAATTCCTCCGTCAGCCTTGTGTGGGCTTCAAACTCCCAGAATTCCTCAGTCAGCCTTGTGTGGGCTTCAAACTCCCAGAATTCCTCAGTCAGCCTTGTGTGGGCTTCAAACTCCCAGAATTCCTCAGCCAGCCTTGTGTGGACTTCAAACTCTCAGAATTCCTCCGTCAGCCTTGTGTGGGCTTCAAACTCCCAGAATTCCTCAGTCAGCCTTGTGTGGACTTTAAATTCCCAGAATTCCTCACTCAGCCTTGTGTGGACTTCAAACTCCCAGAATTCCTCAGCCAGCCTTGTGTGGGTTTCAGACTCC
>BHEV01020334.1:0-26592 GCA_004319985.1 Emydocephalus ijimae | reverse complement strand
TGCACAGGGGACTTTGTATATGCCTTGGTTTTCCAGGTCAGTTTTATCTTTGGGGTTTCTAAGGATGGCTGCTATTTTTCTGTCTGTTGTGAAGGCAGTCTTGATGTGATGTCTGTATAGTATCTTGCTGATCTTGTCTGTTGTACCTCTTATGTAGGGCAGGACAGCTGTTCCATAGGTCTGTTCATCTTCTGGGTCTCCAGTATGTCTCAGTGTGTTTTTGTGGATCAAGCCGGTGATTTTGCTTTTGTGGAAGCCGTTGGCTGTCAGTACTTTAGTCAGGGTGCATAGTTCAGTCTTTATGTGTGTCTTGTCTGCCAGGCATTTGGTTCTAGCAATTAATGTTTTAGCCACGGAGTTTATCTGTGCTGGGTGGTGGTGGGATTGGCCGTTGAGGTAGCAGTTAGTGTGTGTTTTCTTCTGGTATATGGTGTGTCCTAGTGTGCCATCTGTTTTTTTGTAGATTAGTACATCTAGGAATGGTAGTTGTTTGTTTGTTTCCGTTTCCATGGTGAACTTGATTTTGGGGTGTGTGCTGTTTAGGTGTGTTAGGAAATTGTTTAGGTGTTCTTTTCCATGGGGCAAAATCACGAATGTGTCATCGATGTATCTTAACCATAGTTTGGGTTTGTGGATGGCATTGGCCAGAGCTCTGGATTCGAATTCTTCCATGAACAGGTTTGCAATGACGGGTGACAGTGGTGATCCCATAGGGGCTCCTTCAATTTGTTTGTATCTTTGTTCTTTGTATATGAAATATGTGTTGGTTAAGCAGTGTTTTATTAGTTCCATGAGGTGTTTAGCTGGTTGGTATTTATTTTTGATGATTTCAAGGGTCTCTTTTATTGGGACTTGAGTGAATAGTGAGACCATGTCGAAACTTGCAAGCAGATCTTCTTGTTCCACATGTAGATCTTTGATCATTTCCAAGAAATGGTATGAGTTTTGTACATGTAAAGATGCAGCTTCAGCATGGGGCTGTAGCTGCTTTGCTAAGTGTTTAGCTAGGTTTTGTAGTGGTGCTCCTCTGGAGCTGACTATGGATCTGAGAGGTATGCCTTCTTTGTGTATTTTTGGGAAGCCATACAGTTTGGGGCACCTGGAAGATTTTTCTCTTGGGATGATTGTCTGTTGAATCTCTTTGCTCATGTGGCTGGTTATAATTTTCTTTTTGGTTATTTTTTCCAGATATGTGGTTGGGTCTGTGTTTATGGATTTGTATGTGGAGTCTTGAAGTAGGTCGGTCAATTTTGTTTCGTAGTCTTTTCTCTCCATTACTACTGTGGCATTACCTTTATCTGCTGGAAGTATGATTATGCTGCTGTCGTTCCTTAGGGCTTGCAGGGCTTTTAGTTCCTCTTTGTGCAAGTTGCTTTTGGGTGGTTTGCTTGTGCATAGGATGTTAGTAACTTGGTGTCCCAGAGCAAACACACCCACTTTTATTTCCTGTGGGGCGTGTCACTAATTCAGCTCACTCTCTCATTCGTCCATGCCTCCTGCGCTGCAGCCCACACTTTTGCCTGCAATGCTGCCTCGCATCAAGCCAACATTCATCTGCTTGATTCTCTGTCAAAGGCTGCTCCAGTATGCCCTCCTCCTTCTCCTGATTAGCCTCAGGCTGTTCCTCTTGGTTATCTGCCAACACTCGAGGCACAATCATCTTCCGAATCCTCTTCCTCTAAGAATGCAGGGTCAGGACTTGGAGCCACACACATATATACATATACATATTCAACTTCATGAAGTAGTAATCCTAAATTAGCAATTACAATTATATATCTGCTATTATTATTCAGTAGTATTGTAGTATTAAGTAAATACTACAACTATTAAGACGTGGGAAAATACCTGAAGAAACCTAAATACCATATATATAAATACCCGCAAAAACATAAGAAAATATATATAGATAAGTTCCTGTGTGTGTGTGTGTGTGTGTGTGTGTGTACACAAACTCCCTTTAAACAACCCTCCCCATTTTGTTCTTTCATCGTCACCTGTGGTAATATATGGGAATGTCCATTGACCACCATGCCTTAGAAGTCTATCACCTACTTCTCCTTGAGATAGGTCATTCTGTATCTCTTCTAGCTGATAGGTATGGGGTTGCATGAGGAGTCTGAATGCTACCTGGACATATAAAATGAAGTGCATGTGATAACAGCTGTAAAATGGCATTCTGTCATGGTAACCATCAGATTGCCATGAATAAACACAGATCAAAGATTATCTAGTAACCCAAGTTGTTTAAATTGTCATGACCAGTGGAGGCCAATTGTGTCAGCTCTGTATTTTCACTGAATGGGCACCAGGATGGAGAATGTGAACATTTAGCAGCTAAACAGAAATCTGGGATCAAGTAACACACAGCATCAGTCAAGAATGACTCCCACAACAAAATTCAAGCTTGTTGTGCCATCTAATTTCATCCCATTGCTACACAATAGTGTGTGTGTGGGGGACCAATTTTGTACATCGCTGAACATACATTTTCATACTGTGGTCAGTTTTGTGCTTTTAGTGATTCCATGATTAAAAATGGCCACAGAATAATATTATATGTTGTTGTATGATTGTTCCATGTACCACCTGTTCCATTTTCAGCTGCCTTTTACTCCTTATATTTGATGAAAATGCTCAAATGAAAACATTTCAGGGCCTTGTACATCATTTGATCTAAGGCCTCTATTCACAGCTACATTTTATCTCTTAACAGCATATAAACACTTCTAATCCAAGATGCCCACCTTATTATGTTTCATATAGAGCTGAATTTCTGCACTGATTTCATTTTAAAGCATGTTTGTTGGGATCCAGATTCTCATATGGAATAGTGGCACAGTGGTTAGAATGTGGTACTGCACAAATCCTGTTGACTGCCAAGGGTTCAATTCTAACTGGCTCAAGGTTGACTCAGCCTTCCATCCTTCCGAGGTCAGTAAAATGGGGACCCAGATTGTTGGGGGTAACATGCTGATTCTGTAAACCACTTAGAGAGGGCTGTAAAGCACTATGAAGCAGTGTATAAGTTTAAGTGCTAAGTGCTCTTCCGTTATGCAAAAAAGAAAAAAAAAAGAATAGAGCTGATGGAATTCTATGCTATGCCTTCACCAACACAAATACTATGGGAACATATGCACTATGAGAGAGGATATTGACAATTGAACCTCTGTTCAGGATGACTAATGTTTACTAGCATAGGTCATAATAAACAACTAATAAAGCATCCATTCAAACAGCATTCATTTAAACTGGCTTCTCTACAAAGGTGCATATGAATAGGGATAAAGTTAGTAGCAAAATAATTCCATAAACAGGAGATCTAAATATACACTGAAATCCACTGACATGAAATGAACTTCAAAATCAATCTGACAGGCTGGGTTATGGACTTAATTACTCAGATATACCTCTTATTGAAGTCTAATTAATTTACCATAGCTAGGCAGAAATTATGCCCCCTTCCTTCTGTCGATGACTGTTTTCATCAACTGTTCTAAGGCTGGTTCTGCATCTGTTCTGATGAGTTTGGTCTCTTTTACATTTAATCTTAATCCATTTTTAGCTTTGTTCATTGACTTTCATACATAGAGTTTCCAGATATTTGCATTTTCAGCTGTCCAAATGGTATCATCAACATTTTGCAGGTTATTGAGGTTTCTTATTTCTTGTTTAAAATCAGTTGACAATGACCTGTAATGTTTAGCATGAAGTACAATCACCCTATTGTTATATTGGCCTAATATTGCCTAATTATTATATTTAAACCAAACTAATACTATATATTTAAACCAGACTATTATAACTTATTTATGATTTATCAGTGAAGACAGCAAATCACTAACTGAAGGATCACATTAGAATTTTAAGTATGTAAAAAAGAATACTTTAAAATGTAAAACTTAAATATACAATTAGAAGTATATGTGTATGTACACAGACATACACACATGCATACTTCAAATAAATATGCCTAATACTAAGCAATGATAAGCTGTCATCAGTGGCAAACCTAGATGTAAGGTGCAAAGTAGACTAATTCTCCAATTAAAGTCAATAGCACAGATAATATTAAGTTAGGCTGAAATGGTTTCTATGTATAAAATGATAAAATACAGAGTATGCCCTTCATGTGCATTATTTTTCTAATTTATTTTATAGTTTTGACCTGCCCCTATGGTTTATTAACTGAAAAGAAAGTTCTCTCAAAGACATTTGAACAGTTCTCTGTAAAAATTATTAAATTGCTTCTAGAAGGTTGGTGCCAGTCTTGGAATATGAATGGACACCAGCATGCTCATCACTTAGTATAGGTCTAAGACTTGTGCTAATAAACCTTAGCAAGGTCTCCTCTGGTTTGAAGAAAATAATAATAATCCCCAAGTCCCAAACAAGGACATCTGAGTTCATTCCTGCCTAATCTCTTATTTAAAAACTTTTTAAAGGCTCTAATCCAATTAAATGTAATTGCACGGGACAAGTTAGTCATTACTAATTTAATCCATATGATTTCAATTAAGATTTAAATTTGACCAAAATTGGATTGACAAATTAACATAAGGATATTATTGCATGAGATCCAGATTCTGTATATCATGTTTTATTATTTGGTTTAAGCATAGTCCATTAAAAAAACAACCAAAACCAGAATGCTAACAAAAACATTTCTCTCTCTCTTTTAATGTTGCATTTAAAACACAATTAGAAGCCAGCTGGTGATTACCAAAATACTCTTAGACCATGCAGAGCAAGTATATGCCGCATTCTATTTTGAGATGCCTTTGCAGTATCACCTTGCAACAACAGCTGTTGAGAAAGATGGGATTAGTGTGAATTCCTCCTCTAGAGCTCGGCAAGTGGAAAAGATGTTAATACATTTTTCAGTTCATTTTAGATTCAGGTATTCCCAATAGCTATCTTCCCCCGTTAATCAAAAAAAGGAACAAGATACTAAGATTGCCCAGCAGGGATTTGGAAACTCAATGCAAGTTCTTCTTGACTGGAACTCTCAGCTTGGATTTTATTATAAATATTAAAAGATCAGATGCTAAATTAGCTAGAATAAACTTCCCGAGGTGCAAACCTGATGCCAAGCTGCTCGATTTGCAACCAGCCGACAAGTGGATTGGCTGTAAGTCCAAGCACAGTCCTGAGTAAACAAGGCTAACTCAGCACTAGCATTGCTAGAGGTGATTGACTGAAGTATGCTTTTGGTTGGCAATGAAAACCAATTCTTCCCTGAATTACTTCCTAGTTGGTACCCTAGAGATAATTGTTTTAAACCTTGAATGCATGCTAAATTATTGGAACTGAATTGTGCATTACCTAAATTACCTGATTTTAACCTGGAACAAATGGTGGCTAGTTGGCAGGGCTATGTGATAAACCAGGCTTGTTCATTGTCTTTCCCCTCTTCCCAATCAAGAAACAATCTAATGGCTGGCTCAAACTGACAGTTTCCCTGTGGAAAAAGAAGGAGCTGTCCTCATCCAAAATTTGCTACTTTCTAAAACTCTCTAACCAATAATTTTCCAGGTGATATCTCAATGTTCTGAAGATTTTGAAAGGGATGTAAGGAGATGTAAAAAGTAATCAAGATGACTTTGACTGGGATACCAAAGCAATAAGTAACTTAAATGTGGCTTAAGTTGGAAACAAATGCAAAATATGTCTAAGTAGCTCAAACACCTACCCTTATTCACTGTGTATAAGAATGTGAGATGGTGAAATCAAACTTGCAAGATTCTGTAATTATAAGTAGTATTAAAAGTAATATTAGCCTTCCTATGAAGGGTAAGATATGGAGGCCATACACTTAAAATAAGGTCCTCTCTGACCCAGTTCTCCTAAGTTGTATTTATACTTTTAACTATGCAATATACTTCTATTGCAATGTTTGGTGATATATGTTAACATATGTTCTCAATGGGACTGATACTCTTGAATATTTCCAGTCCATTTAGTATTCCAATTGTATTAAGCCTTCATATTTCTAAACTAAACATTTCAAATCAGATGATTGTCCTCTTATTATGGAACATAGTTACATTAACTAACTAACTAATAAGCTAGACTAAACAATATTAGCATCCATGGCTGAAAGCAAATTGTACCAATGTTTCTAGAATCTCTCCACCAAGTCTTATGTGTAATAACTATTTATGCAATGCATTTACACAAAGCATTTTGGATCATTTTTGTGGAGAGTTAGTTGATAAACATTAAATAAAACAAAAAATAAATGCTCCAAAACCAAACTTAAAAAGTGGTGTTAAATTTTATTTTTAATTTGTTATGTATATTACAATTTCCTGGATTTATTAACAATTGTGCAATATAATTATTAAATGAATCCAATTCTATATAACTTTATATAACAGATATAGAATGAACAAACACATATCCACAAACACAAATACTTAGGAGAAATGATGCTATGAAATATTTATGAAATTATCTCTGTCAAATTCTACTCTAGAGTTCCACTTATTTGATCCCTCTTACAGCAATAATGCAATCAGTACTTTTTACAATTTCTGTTTTTAGGACAGACTATTGCATATAATTTAGCAGAGAAAAATTCCAATTCTTTCATAATAGGCACACAAAAAGATAATTTGCCATTTCACCTTCTTTTTTCAATATCTATTATGCCATCCCACAAACTGACCTTAGGAATGTAATGGATATTTTCATCTTGGTATTTAATAGAATTTCTCCTCTTCCTATAAACTGAGATGCAGAGAGATAGCAAAAACTGTCCAATAAAGGGCAGGATTTTTTTTCTAATAACATTGAGGAAAAACAATTCCAGGATTACCCTTCTTTAATTAAAATAATAGTGAGGAGGAGGAAGAGAAGAACTTAATCACATTTACCTAGTATGATAATGAAATGTATAGATCTCCAAAACCCAACTCAGAAAGCTCTAAAAAAAATAGCATTACCTTCTTTAGTTATGTAAATAGATCTCACTTACCACCAACTTATTGATTTTGGTGTTTGGTGGTAAGTTCTCACTTACCACCAACTTGTTGATTTTGGTGTTTCTCACTTATCACCAACTTGTTGATTCTGGTGTTTGGTAACCAAGTCACATGACACTTGCGGGGTCACAAGATCATGTATTGTAATTGTTATTTATAATTGTTACTTCCTTGCCAGCTGCCCTCAAGAAGATAATGAGGAAATCAGCAGATAAAGTTGCAAGTCACTCTGATAAGTGTAGTCACACAGTGCCAAACCATCCACCCTCCAGCCTTCGTGCATTCATGTGTGACCTGTCAGGTCTCCCAAGCCCCTATCCCATTTTCCACCACAATGAAACCTCCTATCCCTCTGCAACACCCCCATAACACATTGTGCTCTTCATCTGGGATTCCCACCATTTCCACTTAATGACCCCCATGTTTTGGGGTTACAGTGGCAACCAGGACTGTTGGGATTGTTATTATTAAGCAATGTGGTCACATGATATTCTGCTTTACATATGAATCCCTTAGCAACAGCATTCCCAGTCCCAATTGCCATCGTAAACCAAGAACTATCTAGATTACTTGAGGCTTAATACAGGACATAAAGGAGGTGAGCACGTTCTTACTTTATTACATAGTCGCTAATGTGGGAATGAGACTTCCTGCAAATAGCTGCAACCTGAGAGAAAATGGAAGGCTATTAACAGGAACAAAGCTTTTGTTTAAATATGAAAAGACCAAGTTCATTCCAGCTTTGTACCTGGGATGGTTTCTCTGAAACTGTTAAGTCTGGGCGGTGGGTCCCAAAGAGAGATGAGTCTCGAAGTAGTGACAACAGCTCTTTATTAAGGAAACCAGATACTGAGACAAGACTTCCAGCTGAGGCAGCTCCTTTTATAGAGCTGGCTGCGGCTAGGCAGCCTATGACATGCATTTGAGCTTGCCACACTTGGTTTTACCCAATCACGGCAGCCGAATAAGAACCAATCAGAATGCTTAGTTTTGTCCAATCACGGCCCGGCTTTTCCGGACCAATAGGAATGCAGGCCTACAAGCCTGCTAGTATGGAACACCCCTCCCCTCTTGGTTCCATCCTAGGGGCGGGGTAACGTAATCACGCAAGTAGGCAGGTCTTTGTACCTGCCTACTAGACTTGCGCAGTTCACAGTGTCTCTGTTCACTATCGGGTTCGGATGGGCTCTGCATCGCTCTTGAGCTGCAAGATGGAACTGCCTGGAAGGGTGAGCCGGTCCTCTGGCTGTGACTCCCACCTGGTGATTCCGAGTCGGTTGAGGCGTTTGCTCTGCTGCTCCCACCTGGGCTCTCTGGGCTGGTGGAGCTTGTCCGGCTGCTGCTTCCAGGTGAAGTGCCCGCCTGCCATGACTCCCTTCTGGCTGGTAAGTATTGTTGGTTTTTGTTTAATGTCTCTGGGGGGTGTTCTACTTGTACAGATGTTCATTCATTTTCTGAACTTGAGGTCCCCCCCCCTCTGATTTCTTGGTTAGAGTCTATGAGGGGGAAAGTGGACAGCCTGGATCTTAGCTGGTCAATATGATGTTTCCACAACCTCCCATTGGTGGTCTCGAGCCAGTAGGAGTGGGGGCCTGTGACTTGGATGATTTTTGCAGGGATCCAAAGTGGGTCCCCTGTAAAGTTTTTGGCAAATACAGTGTCTCCTACCTTGAAGGCGCGGTGCTTGCTGCTGGAACCAAAGAGTTTTTCTGGGGTGTAAGCAGGGTGCAGGTGGTCTAGAGGTGACCGGAGTCTTCTGCCCATTAATAGGTCTGCTGGGCTCTTGTTGGTGGTGGTATTTGGTGTGATATGTTGTAGAAGAAGCATCCTGGTGATCTTCTTGTGGATGTTGCCATGTTCCATTTTGTGCAGAGTTTTTTTTTGTAAATTGAACCATGCATTCAGCTCTACCATTCGCCACCAGGTGAGCTGGTGATGTCAATGCATGTCGGATGCCGCGATCTGCCAAGTATTGTTCAAAAGCCAAGGCAGTAAATTGTGGCCCATTGTCAGAAACAATGACATCTGGCAGACCATGCATTGTGAAAAGTTTATTTAATTTCTTGATGACAGCTTCCGTGGTGGTTGTCTTCATTGTGCTCACCTTGAGCCAATTTGAATAAGTGTCAACAGTAATTAAGAAGGTGTGCCCCTTGGTTGGCCCTGCGAAGTCAATATGGATGTGTGACCAAGGGTCTCTGGGTGTTTCCCATTCTAATGGTGGGGCCTTAGGGGGAGCCGAGCGAGTCTCTTGGCATCTGTTACAAGCGGTGACCTAGGTTTCAATTTGCTTGTCCATGCCTGGCCACCAAGCGTAGCTCCTGGCCAGGGCTTTCATGCACACAATACCAGGGTGCCCATCATGCAGCAAGTCTAAAACTTTTTTCTGTAGTGTCTCTGATATTACTACCCAGTCTCCCCACAACACACAACCTCTTTGCGAAAAGAATTCAGTTTGTTGGTTTTTAAACAGTTTAAAAAGTTCATTTGGCTTAGTTTCTGGCCATCCCCTCTCCACCCAGCTGAGAACTCGCGCCAAGCGTCTGTCCTTCCTAGTTTCATGGGCAATGTCTTGTGTGGTTACTGGTGGCATGGGGATTGTTTCAATTTGCAAGACTGGTAATGTGGGTGCTGGGTCTTCTTGCAGGTCTGGCAAGGGGGAGCGGCTTAAGGCATCGGCATGCGAGATAGTCTTGCCAGGGTGATGTATCAATTTGTAATTATAAGCGGCAAGAAATTCGGACCATCTTGTCATTCTAGGTGACAAGATGTGTGGGGTGGGCTTGTCACCCACCAATATGCCAAGTAGGGGCTTATGGTCTGTAATAATGGAAAATGTCCTACCATAAATGTATTTATGGAATCTCTTTACTGCTGACACGATGGTGAGGGCTTCTTTGTCCAGCTGGCTATAGTTCCTCTCTGGCTTGGACAATGTTCTGGAAAAGAATGCAATGGGGGCTTCTGTTCCATTTGGTAAAATGTGGCTCAGGATGGCACCAACCCTGAAAGGTGATGCGTCGCAAGTAACAGTCAGAGGTAGCGTTTCATTGTATTGCATGAGGACTGCTTCTGAAGTCAAAAGGTTTTTTATCTGGTGAAAAGCATGCTCTTCTCGCCATCTCCATATCCAGGAAGCCTTTTTATCAAGGAGTCTATGCAGAGGTTCTGCGACAGTCGCTTTCTGGAGTAGAAAAATGTTATAGAAATTAATGAATCCAAGGAAGGCTTGGAAGTCTGTTTTATTCTTTGGTCTAGGGGCGTTTTTGATGGCTTTCAATTTTTTATCTGTGGGGTGAATTCCTTGTTTGTCAAGGAGGTAGCCAATAAATTCAACCCTTTCAGTGCATAATTGGCACTTTTCCTTTTTCACCTTGAGGCCAGCTTCTTTGAATTTCTGTAGGACCGCCCTCAGTCATTTTTCCAATTGTTTTTTGGTAGGGGCTGCTACCAAAACGTCGTCGAAATAGGGCACAACTCCTTTAATTCCCTGCAGCAATCTCTCTGTTAGACTTTGAAAAATGCCCGGTGAAACATTGACCCCAAACTGGAGCTGGTTACATTTGAACGCCCCTCTATGTGTCACTATTGTTTGGGCTTCGGCGGTTTCAGCATCGACTGGCAGTTGTTGATAAGCTTGACCCAGGTCGAGCTTTGAAAAGATCTTGCCACCCCCAAGTGAGTGTAGGAGATGTTGGACTACTGGCACCGGGTAGGTGCTCTGCTGCAATGCATGGTTGAGGGTGGCCTTGTAGTCACCACAAATTCTCAGGGAGCCATCAGGTTTGATGGGGGTGACAATTGGGATCTCCCAATGGGCATGATCGATGGGTTCTAACACGACTTGCGCTATTAGTTTGTCTAATTGTTCATCTATTTTAGGCTTGAGTGCAAAAGGCACTCGGCGCGGCTTGAGACGGATGGGAGCGATGTTAGGGCTGATATTAAAGGAGATAGGGGATCCCTTGTACTTGCCTAGATGTTCACTGAAGACTTCTTGGAAGTCCTGGATGAGCGTTGCTTCCCAGATTTCGTCTTCTGTGTGGTTGATGCCTGCCATCTCGATCCCCAACGGTGCAAACCACTGCAACCCGAGTAGGCTGGGTCTGTCTTTATCAACGATTGTGAGTGGTAGGATGGTGGAGTGGTTTCTGAACAAAACTTGAAAATGTCCAGTGCCAACGACCGGAATGCGATTACCTTGATAGTCTCTTAATATTAACTTCTAGTCGCTTAGCTCTTGGTGGCAGATGCTGGGAATTAGTCTTTTGATGGTCCTCCAGGAGACCATAGAGAGGGAGGAACCGGAGTCTACTTCCATGGTGCAAGGCTGATTCTCGATGTTGACCTCTACATGTATCTTTCATGTGTCTATTGATGAAGCGTGGCCGATGGTGACTGTTTGGTGCGTTTCTTCTCTTCTCGGTTCCTCGAGGAACTTCCTGGGTCTGCTGTCCTGGGTCCATCAGCTGTCATTATGGCGGTCCCGGTTTATGGTGGGGGTGCCATCTCTTCTTCTTGGCCTGTTTCCCTGTCGTCGAGTGCTGGAATTTTGTTTCTTACGGCATACTTTGGCAACATGCCCTTGTTTTTCGCAAAAACGGCAAACAGCATCCAGGAACTTGCATTCGGAATGCAGCTGATTTCCTCCACAGCAGGCACATTGGTAACTCGACTTACGACCCCGCTGGTCTCGTCGCTCACGTTCCGACTGAAGTCTGTGAATTTCTTCCTCTTTGCTGTCAGATGGGGGTTCGATGTCACCGTGGTGGGTGGATGCTGTGTGTTTGTCTGCTGCAGTTGCTGTCTCGCTGGTGGGTTGGCAGTCATTTCCGTTTGAACGCCGCATTCGCGCCGCTGACTTACGGGTGACCTCGGCTGCGGTGGCTTCGGCTACAGTGTCGGCGAGTGAGATGTCCCCTTTAGCCATCAGTCTGCTTTGGAGAGTTGGGTCTTTCAGGCCGAGGACGACTCGGTCACGCATGGCCTCGTCTACATTGGTGAATCCGCACAAGCCTCCTAGGTCCCAACTCTCCAACGCTCTCCCTCTGGTAAAAATCATGCCGACGGATGAGAATCGGCACTGCCGGGGCATAGTGGTTCTGGAGGATGGGAGCTAGGGTATCCCAATCCATGGTCTTGACGTCTGTTGGCTTCGCGAGTACCTTGGCCATTTTAAAAATGGTGGGTCCACAGTGTGTTAGAAAAACCACTTGCTTCTTGCTGCCAGTGGTGTCCTTCAGGTTGTTTGATTCCAAAAACATTTGGAAATGATCAATGTAGGACTCCCAGTCCTCGCTGGCCGGATTGAATGGTGCGGGTGGCATGGCGCTGCTGGCCATCTTGCAGGTCATCTATGCGCTATCTGCCACATGCTAGTCAGCTCTGTTGTCTCAGTATCCCATCCTTGTCGCCAGTGTTAAGTCTGGGCGGTGGGTCCCAAAGAGAGACGAGACCCGAAGTAGTGACAACAGCTCTTTATTAAGGAAACCAGATGCTGAGACAAGACTCCCAGCTGAGGCAGCTCCTTTTATAGAGCTGGCTGTGGCTAGGCAGCCTATGACATGCATTTGAGCTTGCCGTGCTTGGTTTTACCCAATCGCGGCAGCCGAATAAGAACCAATCAGAACGCTTAGTTTTGTCCAATCATGGCCTGGCTTTTCCGGACCAATAGGAATGCAGGCCAGAAGCCTGCTAGTATGGAACAGAAACATCAGCCCCAGAGAAGAGAAAGCACTTTTTGTGCAGTATGGTCAGAGTTTTGTTCATTTCATTTATACCTGATCTTGATTCCCTGGAACTTGTAGAAGAAATAGCATCTGATCAGCTCCTCAGGAATTCTTACTGGCAGTGAGTGCTGGTACTGGTTTTACTACAAAGAAAATTGCCTATTCTTGGTGGTTAAAAACTGGGCCTCTGAGCCTCAGCCATACAGCAGAACTGAGCATAGCAACAGAAAAGCTGCCTCTTAGCAGGAACACCATCTGGTCTGGTCATTTGAGTGCTTAGAAGCAGCTTCCAAAATAAAGCAAGAAGTATCATTTTCTCCAAGAGATGGGGCAGATGTCCATCCTCCTTGTTACCATAATTCTATTTTGGTTTAGGACAACTGAATTTATCCCCAAAGTGTAAAATGATAAAATAAAAGAGCTATGTATTAACTATTTTGTTAATAGTCAAAATAAACAGCCTTTACTGGAAATTTTTCAATTACATGGAAGGAAACACATATTTCTTCACAGATTAACGTTCATTTGCTTTATCGCTAGAATGGTCCATCAAGACTCATTTGAAAACAGATCAAAAGAACCTGTTCCTTGAGAAACGCTTAGGTACAAAATCTTGCACCTATCAATGACTTTATTTTTTTTAATAAATAGATAAACCTACATTGACAGTAGGGAATAGTACAAGAACATTAATCATATTACATTCACAATACATTGTATTTAAATTCAGATTTCACTTCATTTTCCATGGCTGGAAAGTGAAAATTCTATATATATTTCCCATTTATATACACCATTTTATAGCAGAATCTTAAGTGGGTCCAGGTATAAGAAGAGTGATGGATTTATCTTTTCACTTCAAAATCTGCTAGCCCTGGCAGAAGATGTATATGTGTGAGGGACATCTCTAGTCTTTTCATTCTAGCAAATATTTCACTTTTCTAATTGAAAGTAATGAGAGAATTCACACAGATGTCAAATTTGAGAAGCTTACAGAGCAATGATGAGCTTTAGATCCATGACAGCCATAACTGGCTGCACCTCAACCTTCTTCATTTTCAGAAAAATCTTTTTGGAAAAATTATATTTGCTAGCTTTCAACACGCAGAACTAGTTTGTTGTATCAGATGAAGGAATCTAACAAATAAAGTTCCAATGTAAGATAAGTTTTTCATCGCCAATGGGAAAATACCTCTGCTGTCTTATTTCTCACATCCCTTCAGATCAGTTTGGAGACTTTTCTATGACCAATTTTCTGATCTCCCTTCTTAGCTCTGGTCAAAAGTGACCTGGGCTGTTCAATCTATTTGCAGAGTTATTAAAGCCCTGAGAAATTATGAACATGAAAAATAAAATAATAAATAAATAAAACCATATGAGTGGAGTTTGTTAAAAATGAATAGATGAACAAACAAATATATTAAAGATCCTTACCAGTTTCCCATGTGCAAGGCAATAGCTAACATCCCAATCCAAACCTTTGCAACTATGATACCATATTGTTATGGGAAGCTGAGAAGTAGAGAAAGGCAAGAATTGCTTCCTGCGTTCCTCAGGGAAACTTCCCCTTTAGCAGGTTTTTTGGGAGGGAGGGATTTCTAAAACAGCATTCATTGGACTGAAACAATTGTTATTTGTTCAATTGTAAAATAGTACTGGTTCAAAGATACAACACAATCACAAAGCCCCAGCAATTATATTGTCAGATAAAGGGGGGGGAGGGGTAATTTGTTATTCTTGGAACATTGACAATGTTGGAGGCTGGCACATTTTTTCCAGCATGCAAATTTCTCATTTCCTTAAAATCAAAATACTTTTGAATGTTTCTTTAAAAAGAAAACAAATGTAGTAGAACATCTGATAGACAGCATAAAAATATCCATGGATATCGTCTTTAGGGCCTTAGAATTTGATAATTACCTGAATTTAAGGAGAAGGAAGAGGGGGGAAAGCTAAAAATGAAATCACAGCTTGGTGCCTGGTAATGACAATGGATGAGGAGAATGAACAAGAAATCAGTGTTTTAACAGAAAGTGGCTCATTCTTAGACATACTGAATCAGAGATTATAGTGAAGAAGCAAGAAGAACTATCAGAAGCCAACTGATATTGTATAGAAAATGATAGGTCTTATGCAGAGAGCCAGAGTTAGGTCTCAGCTTTACAGCATAAATTCTGAAATCCATAATATAATGGATCAGGCTACAAGGGATAATATATAGACAAATAATGTTGTTAGGCTATTACAGAACCTTGAGGGACCACCAGTAAAATAAGTGGAAAGTGTTGAAAAATAAAAATGACTACAGAACCGTCTAAAGAGGTATTGGAGAGGTGAAAAGGCTATATATATTGGATTCTACCAACTCTGGGTCTGAAAACAGAATGATTCAGTCCACATTTTAATTCCTTCAAGGCAGAATGGATAAATCTGAACCTGTTCTTTTCCATCTCTAAGATTCAGTGAGTCTCCAGACATGAGCGGTTTTGGCAGAGGTTTTCGGAATTTGAAAAAGTAACTTCATGGGGAAAATTTATAAAACATTATGCTGAGAAAAGGCAGAAATACTGGGTTTGAGTTACCCACAGACTTGCATTCAGATTACAATAATTTTGGGAGTTAAGGAACCATTTGCAATGCCTTGGAAAATATGAAAATCTTATAGTTTGAGAGTTCCCTAAGGTTTTGTTTTTTAGTTTGTGTCTTCATGTGTTTTCTTCACTGCCCAAGTTTCTATATTGAGTAGTCGTGAGAAATCTTATTTTTAGTTGAATTAGACAAACTTCTGGTACTCTATCTATCTATCTATCTATCTATCTATCTATCTATCTATCTATCTATCTATCTATCTATCTATCCATCTATCATCCTTCCATCTATCATCTATCTATCTATCATTTATTGCTCTGTTGTGGCAGCCTCCATTGTTTCCACAATGCCACATTCAACAGCAGTAGATAATGAAAAAGGAGATTGGTGAATTCCGTTACATTTAGAAAAGGTCATTTCCTTCTTTAGAAGGAAAGCTCTTCCTTATCTGTAAGCCACATATCAACATAACTGTTGGGAATCTGACTTACCTTATCAGCTCTGAGCACTTTGAATTTCATCATATTGTATCCCAAACCACTAATCTTAAAGAAAAACTTTATTTTTCAAGGATTATTGTTTCACAGTTTCTACATAACTTCTATGAAGCAATGGATGCTTCATTTCTTCCTTAATATCTATTAAACTTTTAGGTTTTAATCCCTTCCCTCCTCAAAACAAACAAAAGGTACGATAAAGTCGCTGTTCCTTTACTAGTTTAGAGAAGCATGAAGCTCCTCCTTTTCCAATTTTGCTCTACATCTGGCCATGAATCAAATCATTTGTGAAGAAAGAGGAGTAGTCTCCACACACTTGCAACAAAAATTAACTGTTAGCAAAATTGCAGAAAATGGCAACCTGAAATAAACTAAGTAGAACGGAATGATCAACTGCATCAAATGTAACAGAAGGATCAAGGTGTAGAACATTCCTGTTGTGAATGAATAAACGTGTTAATAAAGTTATCAAGAGCTTGAAGTCAAGTGCAGGGTTCTGGCCCTGCACTTCTGATTGGCCGTTAATGGCGATATCAGATTGGTCTGTTCAGGTGAATCTGATTGGCCATTAACGAGCCTCTCTCATTGGTTAACGGAGCTAGCGCTCCCTGGTTTTCATTGGTTGAATATCTAATAAGTTGCCTATATAAGGAAGGCTGTAGCAGCCATTGAGCTGAGCTGTCACACCATGTAAATAAAGAGTTTTTGAAGTTCACCGTTTCACCGGCTCGTCTCCATTCTTCGCGCCCACGCTCAGTACTTAACACTGGGGACGAGGGTGGGATGTGGAGACATCAGAGCTGACTGAACAATGAAGAACAATAGCCGAGCACATGGCGGAAACGCACAACGGCGGAACCATGTCCGACGGCGTCATACCACCCGCTCCATTCGACCCAGCGCAAGAAGACTGGGACTCCTATATGGATCGTTTCCAAATGTTCTTGGAAACCAACAATTTGAAGGATGCCACAACCGGGAAGAAACGGGCAGTATTCCTAACGCATTGCGGGCCGACCGTATTCAAGATGGCCAAGGCCCCAGCGAAACCGGCAGAAGTAAAGTCTATGGACTGGGACGTCCTCGAACCCCTACTGAGAGCCCACTATGCACCGACCATGCCAACACTCGTTAGGTGGCATGAATTTTACTAGATAGACCAGCGGAAAGGAGAGAGCATTGCAGATTTCATCGCGGATCTCCGGAACCTGGGAGGCCTCTGCGGGTTCGCCGACCTTGAAGAAGCCCTGAGAGACAGAATAATTCTGGGATTAGATGCACCACACGTGCAGAGTAAGCTGATGGCGAAAGGCAACATCAGCCTTGCAGATGCCATCGCTGATGCTACTGCAGCAGAAGCAACCAGGAAGTCAGCTGCCCAAATGCGCCACAACCACGCTCCGGTTCACCAACCGACCGACGACATTTCACCCAAGTCAGAAGGACGGCTTTTGACGGCCCACCATGAGGACCTCTCTTCATTGTTAGAGAGCGATGAAGAAGAGGTCCATCGACTGCGGTCCGAACAGAACCAATACCAAAAGTCCCAACACCCATGCGCTGGCTGTGGGGCAAGCCACTCCTGGTCCGAATGCAAATTCCACGACGTGCTCTGCCATGAGGGCGGGAAATGAGGCCATATCGGATGGGTCTGCAGAAGTTTCATAGGACCCAGCCAGCCCTCGAAGGGGGCTAACTATCGCCAACCAACAGGAAACCGTCCTGTAAGGCGAGAACCAGTGAACCACCTATGGAACAACCACACCTACAGAAACAGAACCCTAAATTGCCCCATGAAGCGAGAAGAGGCTCACCAAACTATCACGATCGGTCACGCCTCCTCTTTGGATGCCAAGAAAATCCGAGTTAAAGTGGCCATCGAAAACCAATCCTGCCTGATGGAAGTCGACTCAGGATCGTCCCTCTCAATGGTTTCCTCAAGCAACTCATCCCTACTGTCCGGCGACAAGACCTCCATTTCCAAAGACTCATACTTAAAGACTATCAGGGGAATTGGATTCCAGTCGTAGGATCCAGTCGAGTCCGGGTCTTGTTCAAGAACCGTACAGCATTCCTATCCCTGACTGTGATCGACAAGGACCGGCCTAGCCTGTTAGGCCTCCAATGGTTCACTCCACTTGGCATTGAAGTGGCAGGTATTCACCGAATCGGCAGCAGCGGGAGGAGGACCTCGTCCAAGAATTCAGGGACGTCTTTGCAGAAAAACTAGGCGAGTAGAAGGGGACCCCGATATCATTTAACCTTAATCCAAAAGTAGCTCCCATCAGCCTTAAGCCTGGTTGGGTTCCATTTGCCCTTAAACCAAAGACTGACGAGCAGCTTGATAAATTAAAAGCCCAGGGTGTGTTAGAGCCAACTGATCACTCTCCCTGGGAGACCCCAATCATTACACCCATTAAGCCGGATGGATCAATAAGAATTTGTGGGGACTACCGAGCCACCCTGAACCATTCCCTGCAGCAAAACTCATATCCGGTACCGGTGGTGCAGCACCTCCTCCATTCCCTGGGGGGTGGAAAATCTTCGCTAAACTAGACTTAGCTCAGGCATACCAACAACTGCTGGTAGACAAAAAAACGGCACAGGCACAGATGATCGTGACGCACCGAGGTGCCTTTAAATGTACTCGACTCCAAATCAGAGTGAGCGTAGCCCTGGGGATCTTTCAGAGCTTGATGGAAAGACTATTACAAGGGATAAAAGGCGTTGTTCCATACTTTGATGATGTGTTAATCGCTGCCCCTACCCCAAAGATTTTATGGGATTGCTTGAGGATGGTCCTCCAGAGATTAAAAGACGCAGGTCTTAAAGTGAAGAAAAATAAGTGTAAACTGTGTACAGATCATGTCGAATTTTTAGGGTATTTAATTGGTAGTCATGGCATTCACCCTACCGATAGCAAACTGAGGGCAATCAAAAACGCTCCCAAACCCCGGAATAAGGCCGACCTCTAGGCGTTTTTAGGCCTTATCAATTTTTATAACGTATTCCTGCCGCACAAAGCAACTGTAGCTGAACCCCTACATTGTTTATTGGACAAAAAAGCAATTTGGGTATGGGGACATAGAGAAGAGCAGGCGTTTTGAAATGTAAAAAAATTATTGACTTCTGACGCTGTACTCATGCAGTACAATGAGACTTTGCCGTTAACGATCACGTGTGATGCATCGCCTTTCGGAGTAGGCGCCATTTTGAGCCACATTTTGCCAAACGGTAGCGAAGCCCCTGTTGCCTATTTCTCAAAGACGCTTTCAAAAGCAGAACGCAATCACAGTCAAATTGATAAAGAAGCCCTTGCTATTGTGTCTGCTGTCAAAATATTTCATGAGTACATGTACGGACGAGCCTTTACCATAGTGACTGACCACAAACCTTTGCTGGGAATAATAGCGGGAGATAAGCCAACCCCCTATATATTATCTCCCAGAATGACTCGCTGGTCAGAATTCTTAGCTGCCTATAATTATCGGCTGCAACACCGCCCGGGGAAAGCCATTCCCCACGCAGACGCATTGAGCCGAGCACCGCTTCCAGAGACCATTGATGACCCCGCGCCTACAGTGACAATGTTGCAGATCGAGACACTTCGTACATCGTCATTAACAGCCCAAGATATCGCGATGGAAACGAAACGCGACCCCACCTTTGCACGAGTCCTCAGTTGGGTGGAACACGGATGGCCATTGGACCAGGTACCTGATGACTACGCCCCATTCAAGAGTCGACAAACAGAATTGTTTTCACAGAAGGGCTGCATTATCTGGGGAGATAGAGTCGTTGTCCCAGAGCGACTACAACAACCTTGCACGATGGCCACCCCAGCATCATGCGCATGAAAGCCCTCACACGAAGCTATGCATGGTGGCCAGGCATCAACAAGCAGATCGAGACATGGGTCAAAGCTTGTCACAAATGCCAGGAAGTAAGCAATGCCCCACCAAAACCAACCCCAACCTAATGGGAAACACCGCGGGGACCCTGGTCCCGTATCCATCTGGACTTTGCAGGACCTACCAAAGGCCACACATTCTTTTTTTTGAAAAGAATTTTATTAATTTTCTACAAACAAACAAGACAAACAAAACATTAAAACATCAACTCTCATATGTACATCCAGTGTGTCAGTTGGTTCATCAGTTTTGTGCATTCATTTTGTAGTCTCAATTACAATTATGTTACATAGGACACACATTCTTGTTAACAGTGGATGCCTACTCAAACTGGCTCGAAATCCATCAAACGAAGAACACAACAACTGAAGCGGTCATTAAGAAACTGGACAGGCTGTTTGCAACACACGGATTACCAGACGTTCTGGTATCCGACAACGGGCCCCAATTTACTGCGCTGTCCTTTGAACAGTACCTGGCGGACCGCGGTATTCACTATGCGCTGGCTTCACCTGCGCATCCTGTGGCCAACGGAAGGGCCGAGTGCATGGTACAATTCGTCAAGAAAACGCAACAAAAAATGGACTATGAAAACATCGAAGAAAAAATAAACCGGATCCTCTTTTTGCAGCAGATCACTCCACACAGCGTCACCAACAAAACTCCCGCCAAGTTGCTAATGGGGTGGTAGCTCCGCTCCCACCTCGACCGGCTACACCCATCATACAAACCTGAGAAACCACATGGATCCAGCGGGCAATGCCGTACCTTCCAGGTAGGCGACTTGGTATTCGCTAAAAACTTGTCGGGCGATCTGTTGTGGGTCGAGGCGACTGTGGTCCGAGTAACTGGTCCTAGATTGTACCTCGTGCAATGCCGTGATGATAGACTATGGAAGCGCCATATTGATCAACTACGATCAAGGCTGCAGTCAGGGATCTCCGAGCCCCCTGATGCCCAAACTGAGGGGGGAGGAGATACGGAGGAAGATGAACTTGAATTAGCAGAAAACCTTAATGAAAGGAACGATAGCGGAATGGAAACATGTGAAGAGGAATCAGGGATGGGAGTGAGCTCGCCTCATGGTGATACCGAAGATGTTGGTGACAATGGAAATTTGAACTCAGAGTCAGAGGCAGCCCTTTCACCAAACAACGCCCTACCTCAACAAGATTGCAGCCAAATACTGGATGCACAACGAAAGTCAAATAGACTAACAAAATAACCGGCCTACCTCAAGGACTACATAACCGCACCCCGTAAACGGAACCCGGGGGGAAGGGGTGTTGTGAATGAATAAACGTGTTAATAAAGTTATCAAGAGCTTGAAGTCAAGTGCAGGGTTCTGGCCCTGCACTTCTGATTGGACGTTAATGGCAATATCAGATTGGTCCGTTCAGGTGAATCTGATTGGCCATTAACGAGCCTCTCTCATTGGTTAACGGAGCTAGTGCTCCCTGGTTTTCATTGGTTGAATATCTAATAAGTTGCCTATATAAGGAAGGCTGTAGCAGCCATTGAGCTGAGCTGTCACACCATGTAAATAAAGAGTTTTTGAAGTTCACTGTTTCACCGGCTCGCGCCCATGCTCAGTACTTAACAATTCCTCAGACTGAATGGAATTCAGAGATAATTGTAATGAATCTAATTTCAGAAGAGAGCCATCAGGTAAAAGACAGATTACAGATTACAATAATTTTGGGAGTTAAGGAACCATTTGTTGTGAATGCATAAGGTTTAATAAAGTTATCTTGAGCTTGGAGTCAAGTGCAGGGTTCTGGCCCTGCACTTCTGATTGGCTGTTAAATGGCAGGATCGGATTGGCCCGTTCAGGGGAATCTGATTGGCCATTAACGGAGCCTTTGTATTGGTTAAATGGAGCTAGCGCTCCTGGGTTATTATTGGTTAAATAGTTATTGGGTTGCCTATATAAAGAGGGCCTTAGCTGCCCTTGTTTGAGCTGTCACCATGTAAATAAAGAGTTGAAGTTCACCGTTTCACCGGCTTGTCTCCATTCTTTCTCGCCCATGCTTCAAACATAACACCATTTGCAATGCCTTGGAAAATATGAAAAACTTATAGTTTGAGAGCTCCCTAAGGGTTTTTTTTTTTAGTTTGTGTTGGAGGGAGGGTGAAATACAGAATAAGAAAAGAGAAAAATGATACCAGAACTAAAGAGCAGCAAGGGAGGAAAATACATTAAATAGCATTTGGAAAGGAGAAGAGAATCAACGATGTGCTTTGAGAACAAGGGGATTGTAAAATATCTGACTATTTGAAAGGAGTCAGAGGATGGTGTAGGAGAAGAGAGATAGAGCCAATGAAGATGAGTAGATATTGGCAAGAAATAGAATCAATGAGATATGTGGAGAAATTTAATAGAGGTAATAAAATTTGATATTAAATGAGAAAGAAAGAAAAAGAAAAGCTGGTAGAAGAGACAAAAAGAAAAATGGAAAATAAGCAGAGCTGGAAAGATGTTGGATAGATAACTGCATAGAAAACATTTAAGAACTGATGATGGAGCAAAGTCTTCTTTGAGAAGAAATATATAGATACTAGAAGAAATGTGGCTCAGAATAATGAACTAGCTTGGGTAAATGATTGATATTTTTATACAACTTAAGAAAATAGGGAATATAAATCAGAATAATGTCCTATCATGTAATATCTATCTATTTACTTCCCTACCTGTATTTTATTCAGTTTTCTGGGAGCTAATTTATGTCAGAAGTGGAAACATCTTTTCATATTTTTGTGCATTTGAGCACAATTTATTGCTGGTTTAGCAGTGAATTATTGCTTATATATACTCCTGCTGTGGCATAGTCAGATGTATTTAAGAATGAAGGTGAAAACATGAGCAGTAGTTTAGAAATGACTTCAATCTGACTTTCATATTTTTGATGTTATTTTTTTAAAGGCACAACAGCAGTCATATAAACCACGATTATTGTTAGTCAAAGCTTTTAAAGTAGTAGTAGAACAGCAAATTGGAAGCTTCAACAGATTTCTTCTTCTTCCCTAAAATCATGTTAATAAGCTAAAAATATTTTACTTCCTTGAGTTTGTACCACTTTCAATACACTTGTTGTTTTGTTATGATAAGTGAACATGAATTTCTAAATTGATAGAAAGAAAAAAGAGAAAGGAAAAATAGAAAAGGACAGCAAAATACTAGAGAGTATGAAGAATTAGAGGATGAACCAACATGAATATTAATACTTCCAAGTATCAAATCTGGGTTTTCTTCATCATAGTTATTTAACCATAAAACTATCTTAGGAACTATGAAAAGACCAATTGTTCCCCTGACTTTGCACTTCTGTATTTCTTTTGCAGGAAGAACATTTTCACACAGTTTTTCTGGCTGTGCTTTGGATTATTTCTTCGTTTTGTTTTTAAGTTGTTAAACATTTAAACGAAAAGCATATAAAGAAAATTAGGCTCATGTCCAACTCTTGTTTTTCCCCTCTCCATTACTTTCAGTTTCTCAACAATTGTTTTGTGATAGGAAATATGAAACAATAATAGTAAAATGATTTGTGACTATAAACAAGTGTTGGACAGCAGTTTTTTTTTTAATGGTAATTTAAGATGGGAAGGAATAGATTTATGGATAAAGGCCCATAACATTGGCACAGACTAACAGAGAAGTCTCCCTTTTCATCCCTAGGCTGTGCTATAAGTTACAAACGCATAGCTCATGCATAGGAAACCTGTTTGCCATCTTCTAAAAAAATTCAGAAATGGAGGCCTCTACAGCCCCTTAAAGATCACTGTACAGAGCCAGACTCAACACAGATATTCTATTCAGAAACTCTGTAGATTTTGACTACTGTCTGTTTTCTAACACCTCCCCCCTTCACTCTGGAACTTTGATTATTTTTTATTTTATTCTTGTATTTCTATTGCAAGAACTTTCCCCCAATAGAACAAAAAAGAATTACTCTGAAATTATGGCTGTGATGTGGTTTCCCCCAGCAACAGCCATTACAAGCCCCACTTCAAAATTTTATCTCCTCAGCTAACATTTTGAGTATTTATTTCAGATTTCTTACCTCAACTAATGTCATTTTTTAAGATAGTTCTCTATGACATAGAGGCCATGTTAATGTGCATTCTTCTATTTCCTGAACTGACAGTATCAGCCCTGTCCTGATAGACAAGACCTCAGTAACTGTCCTTATAGTGAGACAAGTAAAGTGTTTGATGTATTCTCCTGGCTTCATTTCTCTCTCTGAGCATCATTTCTTGGTTAGAAGATAACCTGAATCATTCTTTTTAATGTATTGTGGGACAGAATCAGACCAATGTAGATGGGCATTTCAAATTACAGATTCAACCTATCTATAAAGTTCTTACATTAACAGCTGGCAAGCATGGAGGTGTTCCAGTCTCCCCATCACCCAGGCAATGTTTACATACAACCTTGGTGTTTTTTCAGAAGAGTTCTAGGCTCTATTTTAGAAATAGACTGAGGATGGGTTGTAAGGAGATTGGAGGCACTCCTGCCTACCTCTCTCTCCAGCCTTCCTTCATACCTATGATCTACCAGGTGTACTGGTGTGGAGGAGGAGAGGTTCATGGTCAAGCAGGAAGGAGCAATAGTCAGCAAGCTCAATGTCAACTGTTTCTTTAAGGGAATGTGCTGGCGATGGGCAGCCATTCCTGAATGTCGCCCATGGATTAAGCAAAATGACATAGGAGTAGGCAAAATGGATTATCACTCCATTGTCCAGTAAAAACCTGTCAGAGAACTCTGGCACGTAACTAGCTTATTGATGGCTGAATTAACCCAACTGGAATGGGCAGAAACCAGCTCTCTTTCCAAATGAATCTTCAGTGCAACAGAGAACTAGCTTTTTCTCAAGAGGGTGCTTGGTTTTATAAAACACACCCAGCACTCTTTTACAATACTTGACAAAGCACTGGTGAGCCTTCTCTAGACAAATGTACCTGTGGAAGATACAGTTTAGTCTTTAACTGTAACCCAACTCAAAGTGACTATGGACTGCAGAGCCCAAGAAATAAATGGCAAGAGTGTATGGTTATATCAGTTTTGTGACTAACTGGAGTGGGAAGATCTGACTCCATGATTGCATCCTTAAACAGATAATTGATGAAGTTTCCTACGTTGTTTCTTCAGCAAAAAAAAAAAAAATGAGAAAGAGAGGAAACACTCTACTTTAAAATTAGAACGTTAGAGATGACTTTAAAGTGTACCTACTTTGGCCAGGGGATGAGGTGAAGACAATGTCACGAGGAGTAATCATTTGAAAATGATTCATGGGCATCCTTGTGCTGCAGTTAGAATATTGTGAAAAATATTTCAAAGATAAACAGTTCTTTTTTTGGATGGGAGGGTGGGGAGGAAAGAGTCACTGCCATCTTTGATTTATTTTAGATTTTAAACAGACAAACTTGAATTGTCATACATTTGCTCTTGTTATGCAATATCTACAGCTATTGATTTCATTATTTTGGAATTCACATGAGATTTAGTAGTGGCTGTTATCTGATGCGATCTACACTTCCTATTGTAGATAATTGTGGCTACAATCTCACAATTCCTGTTGATAGCTATGAGTCCCAGGGTCATTTAATTGGTGCTGGGTAGAATAATAAGGGCTCTACTTTAATAAATTACTCTCCATCATTCTATCTCTTTTCTGCAGCATATATATAAGCTTTTACCCCTTTGAGATAAAAAATAATATTAACTGAAAAGATACACATCTAGCCTATGTATTTCGAGAGCATGTCATAGATCCATTTGTCCCAGCAAGATGAGAATGCTATCTAGCCACATGAATGCCAAAATTGACATAATCTTGAAGAGTTATGCTGTTGTTGATCATGTAATTCACTTATTGAAATGGATAGTAGAACATATTATGTTCAACTGTTGTATTAATAGCTCCTGACTGCCATTGTGAGATGGCTGATGTGCACTCAAAGCAAATACTGTAAACATTGTATAAAATAAAGGCAAATGTTTTTATTTGTTAAATTAAAATGTAACTTTGGCTTCTGATCAGAATTGAACTGTTTTCAGTCATAAATGGGATTTTTCATCTTCCTGAAAGCAGGAATAGAATCTTTTTCATCTAAAATGAGTTAAACATAACTGTGATTTAACTGTTTTTTATTATATATGTAACACAGAAGAAGAAGGAAAGTCCTTGGAGGCTAGATAGCAGCTGGTAACATTTTTAACCACTTGGTAAATGGTCCTCTTTGGTCTAATTTACATGTTACAGTCACCATGTCAAGACCTTTTAAAATTCTGCAATATGCTTTCCTTGCAGATCAAGTAACTACTGCCATAACAGTGCAATCCCTCCTTATTGCTTGAAGTATTAAATACTTTAAATGACGATTTTATTTCCACAGCCCAAAACTGTGGTGATAATTTATTCCTCCACAATATAGTCCACTTTCTTGCTAGTTTTTAAGAGAAGTCTTTGTTTATTTTGTATTATTTTCACAGACATTTTATACAATGAATTTAATTAGTTTTGATAGTTTATTTCTATAAAATGTTTTGCATCCCAAAAAGGTGGCATAGAAACAACCTTGACTGTAAAAGCAACAGTTTATAAATATTTAAATGAAATTCAAATTTCTTTTTACAGGCATATGTAAAAATGCACAAGAGTCTTCTTAGAGTTTTCTAAATCTTCTATAGAATAGAAATCAATGAAACTGAAGTGTAACCTTTACTCTTGAGTATAGTTATGGACAAAATGAAGAAATCAAGCTTTTGTCTGGAAAGTTTTATCATGAAAAGAGAAAATGTCTGCTGTGTTCAAGGACTAGCAGCAGTTCTCCCTCTGGTCCGCCGCCAGCGCGGGAGCGCCGATCGCTCCCATTGGTT
>BHEV01020331.1:0-11334 GCA_004319985.1 Emydocephalus ijimae | reverse complement strand
GGATGTCCATCGTGCAACATTTTTAAAACTTTATGTTGCAATTTCTCCGGGATGACGACTCTGTCTCCCCACAAGATGCAGTCTTTTTGAGAGAATAGTTATGTCTGTCGATTCCTGAATGGCCTGAAAGTGTCATTGGGTTCGCTGTCCGGCCAAGCCCATTCCACCCAGCTGAGGACTCGTGCCAAAGAAGGGTCCTTTTTCGTTTCTGAGGCGATGTCTCGAGCGGTCAGCAGCGGTGATTTAAGAGTTTCGATTTGCAATATGGCTAGGGTTGGAGCTCAGTCATCTATGACGTCTGGTAGTGGAGAGCGGCTCAAAGCGTCAGCATGGGGAATGCTTTCCCCGGGCGGTGTTGCAGTTGGTAATCGTATGCGGCTAAAAACTCCGACCAACGTGTCATTCTTGGTGATAAGATGTGGGGAGTTGGTTTGTTTCCTGCTAAAATGCCAAGTAGCGGCTTGTGGTCTGTAATTATGGCAAAGGGTCTCCCAAACACATATTCATGGAAATGTTTAATTGCGGATACAATGGCGAGAGCCTCTTTATCAAGTTGGCTCTAGTTCCTTTCAGTTTTAGACAAAGTTCTTGAAAAGAACGCAATAGGTGCCTCATTACTGTTTGGCAGGACGTGGTTTAAAATGGCTCCCACTCCGAATGGTGAGGCGTCACAGGTAACCATTAAGGGTAGAGTCTCGTTGTATTGTATCAATACAGCATCAGAGGTCTTTTACTTGTTGAAATGCTCATTCTTCACGCCATCCCCAGACCCAGGAAGCCTTTTTGTCGAGAAGTCTATGTAGGGGCTCAGCTACTGTGCCTTCTGGGGCAAGAAGATGTTATAAAAGTTAATGAGTCCCAGGAAGGCTTGGAGGTCTGTCTTATTTCTAGGTCTTGGGGCGTTTTTGATTGCAGTTAGTTTTTTTTCGATGGGGTGGATTCCCTGTCTGTCGAGAAGGTATCCCAGGAATTCCACTCTCTCCGTACAAAGTTGACACTTGTCCCTTTTTACCTTCAGGCCAGCGTCTTTACATTTTTGAAGAACCCTTCTGAGTCATTGTCCTAATAACTCTTTAGTAGGGGCAGCTATTAAGACGTCGTCAAAATCAGGCACGACGCCTTTTATGCCTTGTAATAGTCTCTCCATCAAACTTTGGAAAATGCCCGGCGCCATGCTTACTCTGAATTGGAGTCTATCGCACTTGAAGGCACCTCTACGTGCAACTATTGTCTGGGCTTCTGCAGTCGTCGCGTCTACGGGTAGCTGTTGCTACGCCTGAGCTAAGTCCAATTTCGCAAACATTTTTCCGTCACCCAGGGAGTGAAGAAGGTGTTGGACCACCGGTACTGGGTAAGTGCTCTGCTGAAGCGCATGATTTAGGGTGGCCCAGTAATCCCCACAAATTCTTAGCGAGCCATCTGGCTTCATGGGTGTTGCTATTGGAGTTTCCCATCGGGCATGGTCAATCGGTTCCAACACACCCTGGGCTATTAATTTGTCTAGTTGCTCATCGTTCTTTGGCTTGAGGGCAAAAGGCACCCGATAAGGCTTAAGGTGAATGGGAGCCACATCGGGACTGAGATTAAATGATATAGGGGTCCCCTTGTACTTGCCTAACGTTCCAGTAAACACGTCCTTGAATTCCTCTTCCCAGTCATTGCTTCCGGTTTGGTGTATGCCAGCTAGTTCAATTCCGAGTGGGGTGAACCACTGTAATCCTGACAAACTGGGCCGGTCACGATCGACGACAGTCAGGGGAAACGTTGCGATGCGGTCCTTGAAGGATACTTGGACGTGGCTGGAACCGACAACCGGAATTCTGTTCCCCTGGTAGTCTTTTAGGATGATTCTTTGAGTGCTGAGGTCCTGGCGACAGATGGCAGGGATCAGCTGTTTGAGGGTTTTCCAGGAGACCATCGATAGGGATAACCCTGAATCGACTTCCATCATGCACGGTCGATTCTCAATAGTGACCTTTACGTGGATCTTTCTTGCATCTAGTGATGAAGTGTGGCTGATAGTGATAGTTTGGTGTGCCTCTTCTTGTCTCGTTGAAGCGGCAGGTGCTTGATTTCTGTAGTAGTGGTTGTTCCATTGGTGGTTCAGGCGGTCCCGATTTCCAGGTGGTTTGCCTGTCTCCCGGCTGAGGTTATTCTCCCTCCAGTTTGGACTGAACTCTCGCTTGCTTCTGCAGACCTCACTGTCTGAGGATGACTCGAGGTCTTCATGATGGGTGGTAATAGTGTGCCTCTCAGAGGAAGGCGGACCATCACTAGCGAGTTGGCGGTGCAGTGCGTTCGCTCGGTGCATTCGAGCGGCTGACTTCCTGGTTGCTTCTGTGGCAGTAGCGTCGGCGATGACATCTGCAAGGCTGATGTCTCCTTTTGCCCTGATCTTACTCTGCACTGTGTGGTCATCTAATCCCAGAACTATTGGGTCTCTCAAGGCTTCCTTGAGGTTTGCAAAACCACAGAGTCCTCTCAGGTTCCGGAGGTCAGCTACGAAGTCCCCAACGCTCTCATTCTTCCATTGGTCCCTCTGGTAAAACTCGTGTCTTCGTATCAGTGTTGGTACTGCGGGTGCATAATGGGCCTGGAGGATCGGCGCAAGGTTATCCCAATCCATGGTCTTCACTTCCACCGGTTTGGCAAGTGCTTTAGCCATTTTAAAAACGGCGGGGCCGCAGTGGGTCAGGAGCACCGCTTGTTTCTTGCCAGGCGTATCTTTCAGATTGTTGGTCTCCAGGAACATCTGGAAACGGTCCATATACGAGTCCCAGTCTTCATTTGCCGGGTCAAATGGAGCGGGTGGTATGGCGCCACTGGTCATTCTGCCGTTTGTTGCGTGCGCTCTCAGCCACGTGCTCTGTCTTGTTCGATGAGTATTTAGTCAGCTCTATCATCTCCGCATCCCATCCTCGTCGCCAGTGTTATGTCCTGAACATGGGCGCAAGGAACGGAGACGAGACATCGAACTGTGACTTCAACTCTTTATTAGTGATTTCAGAACAGAGCAAAATACTTGGGCAGCAGCAGCTCTTTTATAGAGCTGGCTGCTGTCAAAACAACCAATGATTTGAGTTTACCGCTCTAACAAGCGTCCAATCAGAGAGACCCGCTGTCAGCCAATCAGATCGGCCAGAAATGACCAATCACGACTCGCTGTTCGCGGGCCAATGAGAAGTGCAGGATTACGAGCCTGCTGTTAAAGTAAAGCTATTAGGGTTGTTACTGGCGCGTTGGCTCAGTCCATAACAGATCCCATGTACATAACCTGAAATTCAGATGAAAATCAATATATATGTCAGCCTTTTGGCATCAGGTTAAGAAACAAATATCACAAAACATACTAGCACTTACTTTATTGATACGGGCTCTAACAATATTATCTTGGAAGTTTGACAGTAATTCTCTTCTGTCTCTTTTTCAAATAAGATAAGCCTGATAAATTTTGAACTTTTTCCTCAGCACACCTGTTTTCCATGTCTAAGTGCCTAATTTTTCTATCAGCTGCCACATATCTTCTTCAAGATCACCGGTATCTAAGCATTTTTCTATACCTTAAATAAAATAACAATTAAAAAGGAAACTTCATACAAGAAAATGTTTCTGGCCAAGCCTTAAAGATTATAAACACAGAAGTCAAAATCTAGATTCTCCCCAAAATTCTTCACTCATAAGTAGAAATGATTGGATACTCATTTCAAATCTTGCACCACCACCTAAGCTAAAGCAATCTCACCTAATTTACTGGTTATTACAAATTTGCAAAAAAAGAAAAGAAAAAAAAGGCAGGGACTACTGCCTTGAAACCAAGAAGGGTTACTAAATTTATGCACCAAGAAGTTTTTGAGAGCTTAGGAACATTTTGCCTAAATGCTATCTATAATCAGTGGCTTGTTCAGAATTCTAATTTCAAGGTGCTGCACGATGCTTCTTCCTGGCTTCTGCCGAATAAAATCAGTCTTTAATTCCTGACCGTATCAGTTTTTAACTGTTGTCTTTTCCCAGAGACAACTGAGAGATACATGAGCCAAGTCAAGGAAGCAAGCCTTAAAATTTCTTTGGAGACATTTTGGAAACTCATTTCTCTTGATTAAGTATTTTATCATGAAGATTTGCTTTGGAGGTGTGGTACTAAACTCTGAAATGCTATGATTCTTCCAGGTCCCCTTTTGTGGTCTTTAGAAGCCCTCCAAACTTGTCACTGAAGTGTAATTTGAATATGATGCAAAGAGAAAGTTAGTCTATACATTGGGAACTAGCAAATAAATTTAATTAATTTATTTAATTAGGGTATTGGTAAATGAGCATGTTATTCAAAGGTTGTAGTCATCAGATTGATCTAATGAAAGGAACACATAAATATATCTTAAATGGAAAGGCAAGACTTAGATATGCTAAATGCAATCAGGATTACATTCTTTATATCTAATTACCTCTCGATTCCTACTCTGGCTCTATAGAATCCTAGGGTGGAAAGAGACCTTGGAGGTCCAATCCCTTATCCAAGGCAGGAATCCTTATACCATCCCGGACAAATAGATATCCAATCTTCTCTTGAAAAATATTTCCAATCTATGATGGGATGTATATTTCAGGCAGCATCAAAAAAGTGTGCCAGGAAGTGTTAAGTGGGAGTGGGGTAGAAGCAAGCTCAGGAGGGAGATTGGATAACTGGGGACAAATGGTGCAATTCCTGGCAGTCTAATGGTAGATATTGAGACAGGAATAAAGTAACTATCAGCCCTTTGAAGCAGACTTGATTACTGATACAGGTTACAGTGACAGAACGGTAAGAGTCCCAGAAATCTTGAAAATCTTGTACCAAAGAAAGTTAAAGTGGAGCCAGTTTAAGTGTCTCTTACATCCCCCCCTTCCCCGCCCCCCAGGATTAATGTTTTGAGAACCATCATATTTCTTCTCCAAGTCATCTCTGTGATTCTCAACAACGACGCACACGGCTGAAGGAAGGAAAGCAAGTTTAAATTAAACTTGGATGGGGGCTGTGGTGAGGAACACATTTACACAATGGTGGCTAATAACCTTTCTGAGCTAGCCTGACCTAGTGACAGTTATCCATATCTTGGTTACAATTCATTTTAACTACTGCAGTATGCTCTTTGTATGTTTACACTCCAAAAGTATCCAGAAATTGGAATTGTGCAAAATCAGTGATCAACCTGCTAACCAGTCCAAGAGGCAGACATCATATTGAACAAACAGGTACCGGTATTTGTTTACCAGATACAATTCAAGGTGTTAGTGTTCACCTTTATAGCTCTAAATGGCTTAGAGCAGGGTGTTCTGACCAAGGCTTCCAAGTTCATAATTACGCACATACTTATTTTAAAAACAAGTCTTGTTTTATTGCAATGCTGGGAATTATTTTCATTCACAGCTGGTAATGAATCTCAAACAGTCCCTCGAGATAAGCACACACCTTTCGTTCCTGTGAAGTGCTGCCAATAACAGAAGTGTCAAATAAACTACAACAAAAAACAACTGAAGTATGAAGAGCTTCAAGAATGAATCTGAACCAAAGAAATGACTTTGCTTCCTGCAAAGATTTCATCATCTTGGCCTGTCTTTTATACCATATGGGAGGGGCAATCACCTCCCAGCCTTACTCCTGAGTTGCCCCTTTTGTTTCAGTTGCTCTCACCTTCTAGCAGCTCTGTGCACATGCACACTGGGAACAGGCTCCCCTGAATCGTCTGCTTCACTGCTGCCAGATTCCAAAGGCTCCAGAGGCAGCATCCCACTCTCAGATGATCCTGGCTCCATATCTGCATCAAACACAGGACCCTCATCCGAATCCTCTCCAGACTCCCGGACTGATCCCCTTTCTTCCTCACTGTCCGATTCCGCTGCCGTCTGCACAGACTGCTGGCAAACTACAACCCAGGGGTCCCCAAGCCCCGGGTCTTGGCCTGTCCAGAACCAAGCTGTGTGGGCAGCTGGCCAACACAAACATGGGCAGACCTCAACTTATGCAAAGGGTGGCATGCACATGTGCATGGAGCTCAATTTGAGTGAATGGCAGGCTGCTGTGTGCGCACGCCGGCCTGCCACTCGCATGCACCAGTTCCTCTCTCCTCTCTACCAGACTGTCAAGCCTTAAAGGTTGGGTGCCACTGGCTTAGAGCCTGACTCTACTTTTACAAACTTGTAAAACTTGTAGTTTGGCTTCCAAACCTGACACTTGTTACTTAAAGAACAGAAGCAGCTCTGGTGAAGATACACCACTGCAAAAACCTCAGGGGTCTGGTGCCTGGAGAAGAGCCTTCTCCTCTGTGGCTTCAAGCCACAGAATACCCTGTTCAAGTTTGGCTCCCTTTCCTTGAGTATTTAGGAAAGTGGCAAAAGTACATTTATTTTACTACGCTTTTAATTGTTAATTGACTTTTAGGAGGCTTTTAAAATCATATTGAATTTGTCATATTTTGCATTTTTTTATTTATATTAGCCATGTTGAATGTTCATGGAAGAAGAACATGGTAGAAATGTAGCAAGAAATAAATAAGATAATGAACACTGCTAGTGCTGTTATTCCTAAGAGGCTACTGAAAACTGCAACTGGGGAAGCAGTTTTTAAAATCTGTTGACCTTTGCAGGAATGACCCTATTGGATTCCTGTTCAAACATCGCTCCATCTGATGGTAAAAATTGTTCTGTTTCCATAACTTGATTCTGTTAGTGGACTTTATTTCTAAGCTACTCATTGTGTAATGATGTACCATCAACTTGATACCAGCTCTTAGGGATTGCCCAGATAGACTGTCTACAGAATGATCTGGCTCTTACCTGACCCTTCAAGTTTTCCAGTAGTGTACTCATTGCTGCTGTAACTGAGTCTATCCACCTTATGGCTGGTTTCTTTTGCTTCTCTTTCCTTCTACTTTCACTATCTCTGTGGATTTCTCAAGGGAGTTGTGTCTTTGCATAATGTGTTCAAGATATGATCATTTGAGCCTGGTCTTTTGCTTTTATTCATGATTATTCATGATTCTCACCTGCAATTATCCTGCAGGCTATATAATAGTTGCTGGTAGGTTTGCTTGTGAACTTGAAACTAGTGACATAACACTTCCTTTATTGTCAGCTTTGCAGGATCCTAGCATGTGTAAAAGCCATCCAACTGCCCCTAAAGCTACCTCTAGAAGGGCATTCTGGAAATGTCTTCCAATACATCCAGGAAGGGCCACAATAATTAAATTCATAAATCAGAATCTTCTCACTTCTATCACGCACACTTGCAATACCACTTGCAAATTTGGAACCAGGGAGAGATTACAGGGAGGTTCTCATTGTAACAGGGGTGGGATTCTACCGGTTCAGACTGGTTTGGGCGAACCCCTTATTCTGATGTTCAGCTCACTCTGAACCAGTTCGCTGCGATGAGGAAGTGGGCTCACCCACCCGCCCCTGCTCTTTTCCTGTGCTTTATGCCTTTGTTTAGAGCACAGCTGATTTGTGTGGCAGAGAGATTTGCCATGCCTCAGCTGTTTTCTTCACAGAGGCTGCAGTTGAAGGTAAATATGGGCTTGCTTTTTTAAAATGCAGAGCGTTCAATCACCGAACCATTTGTTATACCGGTGGAATCCCACCCCTGTGTATGAACTAGTATCTTTAGGGGGGGGAAATGGTGGCTGCAAAATGCATTGACAATGTCCAGTAGATAGTGATAGTTTACATGGGGAGGACTTGAATATGCACCAGCTACACTGTTTTTGATTAAATTATTTTCAGGAAATCAGATAAATAAAATGAATTGCAAATTTGTTCCTGGATCTTTAGCAAGGTCATTGGGATTACTATTCAGAGTAGTATTGAATATATAATAATAATAATAATAATAATAATAATAATAATAATAATAATAATAATAATAATAATAATAAGTTTCAGACCTTGAACATATACAGTTATTCCTAAAATCAGTTTTACTTCTTGTCAGTTTTCCATGCAAATATGAAATATTGGAGCTGTTTTAAGAGTTACAAATCTTAACAAATCAGCTATTTACAGATAATTTTCTAGCTCACGTGGAAGCACTTCTGAATCATTTTTTCAACTGTGCAAAGCATAAAATTTACAACATCCACAGCATGAAAACCTAAACTTCAATTATTTGAAATAGACAATGGTTTAATAGTATTATTTAATCCAAAGGAAAATATGACCTACTGCATACTTTTCAAACAAATGTGACTAATAAATCTACAATTATCTTAGTAGTGTTTCTCTGTAGGATTGGGTCTTAGAGTTTTACACTTCAATTATCACCCCTACCAGAACAGGTTTATAATAGGCACCTTTCCAAAATTCTAAACATATATTTCTGCTCTATACTTGTCTCAAAGCTATGATGCTGATTCTTGGCAACTGATTTGTTTTTCCAGCCTTGAAAAATCTAATCACAAAGATGTTTACATGAAGAATCAAACAAAACATATCTTACCAATTTGCTGCAACTGAAACTACAAGACTCTCTCAATTTCATTTGCTCCCCAATAAAAGGAACATTTAGTTTTTCAATAGGAAACATTAATGTTTCCCTGAAAGATACTAATTTATATTTCTCTCTCTCAAATAAGATCCTAATTTGGTTCTTTCCTTGTACACTCTGAATAGACCTGAATGTACATGACACAATTTTGCTTAGCTATCTGCAGGAGCTCAGACACCATGTAACTGTCTTTGTATAATGAAAACTATATACAAAACCTAATTTTTCTTCTCAAGCAGTGACAAAAGCAGTACTGCATATAAGACCCTAGGCTCTTATCCCGTTATTGAATTTGTAAAACCAAGGTTAAAGAGAAGAAATATACCTGTACTCTATCCAAATGAGAAACACAAACAAGAAAATAGTCAGTGATATAGCAAGGAATATGTTCCTTGCTTAAGAAGATTCAGAACTTCTTGTTTTTTAAATAGTTCTTAAACTACCCTGCAAACCAATGACTTGATATATAAATGGTGAAAGGAATCTGATTTTAAAAAAAGGCAAGAAAACATAAAACCTAGTGAAGTGGAACTAGCTATTTCCAGGGCATTTGTCACAATGACAAATCTTAGTGAAAAATGAAAGCAGATAAACTGGACTAAGCATAGTTGTTGGTCCATGTTAGCACTGTACTCTCCCTTTTTTTGTTAAAGAAAAACTTGTTCAACATATTAAGAATTCTCACTGAATAAAACATAGATAGACCAGCACAATGTTTTGTTCAAAGCAATATTATTTAATCAAAAGGCATCCTTGGGCGAGATATGTATGTGTCAGTGGTGGAAATCGACAAAGCAATCTTTGCAACATCAAGATGTTAAGTTCTGCCCCTTCTTGTGATGCCCATTGATGAAATGGACACGCAAAAGAGGTGGAGGTCATGTTACGTGACTTGCTTTGCTGTTTTGATGAAACCACTAGATTCTCTCACAATGCCACATTGTAAAACTTGGCTGATAGACCATACTGGGCCATGCATTAAACTAAACCAAGACCAAGCAACCTCCCCATCCACATTGTGGTTTAGTGCAATTAAAGCAATAAGAAGCTAAAGGATCTAGGTGATTCATGGGTTGCCTCTTTCTAAGCATTTTTTAAATGTTGCTTTTATATATGACCCTGCCTCTCACTCTCATTTATTTATCTCCTATATTTCAAATCTTCTCTCAACCCTATTCTAGAACTAATGCAAACTTCACTTTCTAGCAACTTTAGTTCTGTCTAATCACTTTTATGCCAACAGCTGGTATCAGTATTTAACTGATTTTGGCTGATCCCCTCTGCTACCAAACTCAAGCAGAGTTGGACCTAGTTAGTATTTGGATGGAAGACCACTAGGTAATTTTTTAAAAAATTAAACAAAAGGTGACAATGGCAAATCACTTTTTCATTATTGCCACAAAGACTACATAGATACGTTCATGGACTTCTGATGAGTAACTTCATGATTTGAGGGCATCTTTATTTTAAAAGCATTTCTGCATTACTTGCAAATCCATCCCTGATTTTACCTTTAGGTTATTACTTTTGGCACGTTTAGAGGTTTGATGTCACCTGAAATACATCCCTTCAAATTGCTAAGAAGAGTTTCAAATTATTCACTTGCTTAACTGCTTCAGGCAACTGGAAATTGTTTTATGTACAGAGTTATCCTGCAATGTAACACATTTAATAATCTATCAACCACTCAAACATTCTGGCTGAGGACTTTTTTTCTCTAAATTTCTTTTTTTGTAAAATTCTGTGTTCTGTCTTGTTGATTCAAGTGATGGTTCAATATATCTTTCAAAAACTCAGCAGCTCAACAACTTTATCATATGCAGTACAAAATTCATTTGAGCCCATATTATTCCATGTATCACCACACGCTAATATAGGTAGTCCTTGACCTATAACCAAAGTTATGAGCTTTCTGAAAAGGGGGAATTATGACCTGTATCTGATGGTCAGCCCCTCATAGTCATGTTGCCCCACCTGCAGCAAACACTCAGCAACAAAGCCATGTTTAATGATGGTTTTGCTACATAATACTGAACAATGGGTTTGCTTAACAGCTATGGCGCTTGCTTAATGACCACCACCAAAAAAATCATAAAGATCAGGTTGGTCATGTTTTATGACCATCATGTCATGTGACTGTAAGAGGCAGGTTCCTGTTAGTCACGAAGAATCGGGACCACATGTTAAGTTCCAGTTATGCTGATTTATTCATGCTCATGCCTATACACAAGAATCTAGTCAACTAACGGTCAGCACCAAATTGGTGCAAGATAAGAATTAATGGAATGGAACTGAAGGAGAATGGGACAACTTGCCACAGCCAACTTGCTGTTGCCAACAAACCATGGCTAACTTGCCGCAGGACAACTTGCTATGGGACAATTTAACAATTCTATTTAATTATTTAAAATAAATACAACTTATTTTAACTTTTGCCATTCACATTTCATCCTGTCCCTCCTTTTCCATACTTTCTTTAATGATGATATTCCATCATTTCTTTGATATTAGTGTAACTCTTGTCCCGCAGTGAGTTGTCCTGCAGTGAGTTGGTTGTGGCAAGTTGGCTGTAGTGAGTTGGTTATGGCGAGTTGGCCATGGTGAATTGTCATAGACTCAACTGAGGAAGGGTTGGACATGGGCCACTTGTGCGTATGTGATTCTAGGCTGATTCCTCTCTTGACTCCCCTCTCAGGCTTTCCTTCTCTTTCTCCTACAGCTTATGTTACAGTCTTAACTTGAGGACTACCTATACTCAAGTTAGGATTGCTCCCTAAAATGGTGTGTGTGTGTGTGTGTGTGTGTGTGTGTGTGTGTGTGTG
>BHEV01020329.1:0-10613 GCA_004319985.1 Emydocephalus ijimae | reverse complement strand
AAAGTCCGTGTAGAATATCCAGTGTCAGTTCACTTACAATAAATCAACAGTCCTTTCTCTCTCCCGTTTGAGTAAGGAAAACGCAATCTTCATCCAGTAATTAGGGATCATCAAGCCAGAGAGAGCAAGCTGACGTTCCTTGCTTCTTTTATGGTGCTTTCACAACCACTCCCTTAATTACATTACTACAGTTAAAGTTGCAGACACTTTATTTCCATTTGTGTGAATGAACTGAGTTACACATATATCATTTAATCTAGATATGAAAACTAAAATACACACTTCGTTCTCTATGGAACTTTTGTGATAGATGTATGGCCTAGCCTTTTTCTGTTGATTCCTAAAGAATCCATAATATATTCCCCTCTGCCTTTTATCATGAAAAATCTATTTTTGCAGTCTGGTATTTTTCAGGGGAAGAGGCTCACAGGATTATCCTTTGTAATCTTGATAACAATTTCAGCCTCTTAACAGAGAGTTTCATTGCAATCTTCTCTGCTGGTTCTTAGAAACAGTAGGGAGAGAAGAACAGATGGAAATGCGTTGTATGAATATCAAATAATGAATAATTGTCTGTTAATCAACGCAGTATGTATTTTATTATATCAAGCGATAGAAAAGCCTTAATCTTTTTTTTTTGTTCCCATTCTTGTATATTTATTTATTTACATTTTGTTCCATTCTATTTCCATATGGATCTTTTCAGTGGAAAAAAGGACCATATACTATATCATTGGGCCATTCAACAGTCATTTTTAGGTTTTGATTTGTGCAGTACTTTGTGAAAAATGGTGTATAATTTCTCCAAGAATAGGCAATTGTCAAATATTTTGTACAATAATAATTTGCACCTTCCTCATTGATTCCCCATTGAGTGGTATGTGCAGCTGGAAAAAAAGTTTTCCAGCTTTTCTGAAGGCTAGTTCTAGGAGGAAAGAGGACATGAAATAGAGTTGGTGCCATTGTGGTATAGAATTTGTAACAGTCTAGATTCTGAAGCAGATCTCATCAATTCACAGCCAACATTCTGAGGATTAAGGAAGGGAGATTTAATCCCTTCCAGATAAGTTGTTCTCTCACAAAGAATGTGCTTGTGCGGAAGTCAAAAATAATGAAAGTTAATGAATAGTGTTATGGACTAAGCCAACGCATCAGTAACAACCCTAATGGCTTTACTTTAACAGCAGGCTCGTAATCCTGCACTTCTCATTGGCCCACGAACAGCGAGTCGTGATTGGTCATTTCTGGCATTTCTGATTGGCTTTTAGCGGGTCTCTCTGATTGGACGCGTATTAGAGTGGTAAACTCAAATCATTGGTTGTTTTGACAGCAGCCAGCTCTATAAAAGAGCTGCTGCTGCCCAAGTATTTTGCTCTGTTCTGAAGTCACGAATAAAGAGTTGAAGTCACAGTTTGATGTCTCGTCTCCGTTCCTTGCGCCCAAGCTCAGGACTTAACAAATAGTAAGTCTAAATGCCTCAAAAGAGTTGAAGATCAAGGATGGGAAGAAAAGACTTAATCTGCCCTTCTGAACATGCTGTAATAAATAGTTCAGTCTGTGGAAAATGTTTCATTACCCAAATAGGTAACATCAGCAACACTGATAAATAAATAACTTTGATATATAAAACTACAAACATCATCATTCTCAGTAATAAAAATAGGTAGTATACCACAAAGACCAAGCTATCTTAGAAAATATAAGTTAATTTTAAAAACCACTGAATATTTTTAAGAAGATGTCATTAACTTTGCATTCCAATAACTGCTTTGGAATATAAAATGATAATCTTGACTCTTTGGTACTCTCAAATATAGCTTTCTAAATGGCATTATCAGTGAAATTGATTTGGTAAAATGAGTACTTATGAGACCACTGTATTTATAATCTATTTTTTCTCTGACAATGTTTAATACATAATCACATAATCAATTACATCCAGTCTATGGACATGACTGAATGTGATCAAGAGACACATATTTTTTTATATATTTCAATACAATATAGTATCATACATACTGTCACATTCTAGGTTGAATGGACAATCTTATTCCTTCATATAATTTATGATTTTTTTTAGAAAAAAGATTATTGCTATTGAATTAGTATCAAATGATCTTTTAAATATCTATCAAATGTGAAACACCTCCCCCACACCTATAAAACTATTGATTATAATTACTTTTTAAAAACACCTGCAATTTAAAATTAATAGAATTGTGTTCCATATATAAAAAGAAAACAGATTAAATCAAAGAAAGGCTATCACATCCTTGTTCTTTATTTTAATCAGTCACATGCAATCCATGATATGGAAGCTCCGGAATATAAAGGGTAATGATTTCCCAGATGATGTTTTTTTCATTCCACTCTCCATACAGTCATGCATAGGAATACCTTATGTACTGTGGTGCTTTCCAGATTTCCAGCTCCTGTATTGTTGTGTATGCAATATGGTTAATAAAGTATGAGCTTGAGGTAAAGTGCAGGGTTCTGGCCCTGCACTTCTGATTGGCTGTTAGGCGGCCAGACCAGATTGGCCAGTTCTGAGGAATCCGATTGGCCCTTAACAGAGAGTTCTTATTGGTTGCAAGAGCTAGTGTTCCTAGCTCGTTATTGGTTAAATCGTACAAGGGTTGCCTATATAAGGCAGAGTTCACTGTTGTTAAATTGAGAAGTCACTATGCAAATAAAGAGCTGAAGTTCACCGTTCAGAGGCTTGTCTCCATTTATTCTAACCCATGCTCAATACTTAACATGTATAGTAGCTTCTTGTCATCAGCCCAGATGGACACCCAGAGAAACTGGAGAATACCTGTTGTTTTACATTGGTACATTGTTCCCTTACGTTGGGAAAAAGGGAAAACAGAAATAACAGGTGAAGACAACTGTAATCCAAAAGAATTTTAAATAAAATTGTTATAATCATCTTGCTATAGTCATTTTACTACTTACCTTCTTAAATAAATTTTATTTCAAAATAAAGCACTCATTCCCAGCATGGGAGGCTCCTTGTTTTTCTTGCTTTCTTCTTTCCTCCTGTTTTATAGAAACTCAACCATAAGTGAAAAACCAGCCTTTTGAATGTCTGAATGTCTCTTTGCCCAATCAAGAACTATACTTCAACAATGTCTAGCCAGCAAATCAGAAATTATCTCAAGGCTAAGACTACCTTCTAAAGGAGTCTCTAAAGCTTTCCAGTGGTCAGACTGTTCTCCCTTTGGGCCTGTACATGAAGAATACTTCTTTGAAACAAAAATTGAATTCTATCTGTGAAAGGCCTCTTAGCACCTTCATGCATTATTATAACAAGGGGGTCATCAGGTGATGATACAAAGAAGATGAAGATTGTGTTGGAAAGAGCTCCACTTATGATTCAGATCAAACTCATACGTTTTCAAAAAGAAGACTTTGAAATAGCATTTAAACAGAGGCTATGGTAGAAGTTTCTGAGTAAACATATTATGATATTCTAAGTAAGCTTTGTTGGTTTGTGATCAGTTGAACACTTATAGAAGTTAAAAAACTTGAAAATTAACAGTTTTATTATGTTCTTTAACAACTTACCCAAATTGCTCAGTAATCAACATACGGTTCTCCTGTTAGGAACAATATAATCTCCTTCATTTACAAGAAAAAAGCCATAAAGATTGTTTTGAATTTCTAAAAAGTGTAATGTAGAACTTTCATACTTAAAATATAGGTTAATTACTGATACAAGATTTTAATTGGGATGTTCCTGTAAGAAATAATAAAACTTAATTAACAATTTTACAGAAAAGTACCAGTAATGCAGAGTTTAGTTTTAACTAGAAAATGTAAATGAGAGCCTATTACTTATAGTGTCAACCTAGAGCCATCTTTAAGCATCTTCAGGGTTGACACAGTGAGGCTGGATAGAGCTGTGGGAAAGGAGGGGGGAGTAGAGAGAGCTGTGGGAATATGTAGCCAAAATAACATTCTTTCTTCTGAAAACCAAGGGACACTCTCATCAGCACCTGGAGGGGCCTGGTGGGAAGTCACTCAGGAGGGGAAGTGTGACCTGATTGGACCATGTGATAGTTGTGTGTAATGGGGGGAAGAACTTTGGACTTTGAGTTGAGTGGGGAAACCCAGAGAACTTCAGAGTCGGGTTTTTACCAGCTGTGCCAATATGACATGCCTAATAAATCTATACTTTAGTGTTATGAACTAATAAAGGCGTTTAATAAAGTTTTAACAACCTTAAGAAAAAGCAGGGTTCTAATCCTGCACTTCTGATTGGCCGATAATAGTGATATCGGATTTGACCTTTCTGGGACATCTGATTGGCTGTTAACGGGCCAACTCTCATTGGTTCAAGGGTTTAACACTTCCATGTTTCTCATTGGCTAACAGGTCAGCAGCCAACCCTATATAAGGGCTGCTGCTGCCCTAGGGTTTTGCTCTGTTCAGTATGCCTAATAAAGATTTGAAGTTCACTGTCACTGTCTCGTCTCCGCTCCTTGCGCCCATGCGCAGAACTTAACATTTAGGAAGCCTCTGGCCTTGGAGTTTTGATTCCGTTTGGGCTGTTACTTGGAACCTTGACATATAGTGGTAAAGATTCTAGACTAGTAGCTAAGAGATAGTAAATTTTAATCCAGTCTTAGACATCTGGGTCACTTAGGCCTGTCACTCTGTCTCAGCCCTAGGAAGCAGTCATTGGCAAACTACTTTTGAAAATCTTGTCAAGAAAACTGCAGGACTGGTCCAGTAGTCACCAGGAATCAAAAAATTGACTCAAATACAGGCCCCAAAAGTAAAGAGAAGGATAATTGAAGTGGAGAAACCATTTTAAAATGGGATAGTTATGAAAGTGGTAGCAGTGTCTGAATTTAACAAGAAAAACCTATTATTCCCTTTCATTTGCCAATTGCCGTTGTGTGTTTTCAATTAAAATCTATTTTGAGACAGTACTTTTTGTATCTTTATATAATATAGCTACTTATTAAAATAGATTTCCATTTTTTCCCCATGTAAATCAGAAATGAATGCAAGAAGTTTTTTTTTTAATGGTAATTATAAAGTTCCCATTATCACTAGTCTATCTATTGGTTAATACATGACATTGCCCTTGAAGATAGTGTGTAAGTTTTAATTAGCTTAAATTCTTCTTCAAATGAAGGAACTGGAAAACATTATTCCAGTCCTTTTATGAAGAAAGTTTTAAATAATCTGGCAGCCCCTTTTATAGAAATCTGCCTGGAGGCTATTCTCTAGTGGAGGCTGTTTTTTGTAATCCCTTATTCTTTGAGAAACAGTGAGTGGTCCTACAGAAAAAGGCCTCTGTTTTGGAATTTAGAAAAGCTGAGTTGGTAGGTTATTTTAATGAGCACTTATTCAGTTTGTCCTTCTGATGTTTAATTGCTGTTCTTGGTTTGTGTAACTCTGAATTTTATCAGTTGTAATGGTCAAGTGAGCTGCCTTGAATGGACAGAAGCCCCTCACTCAATGACCTCTCATTTAGTAACCATTCAGAGTTACAACAAGCATTAAACATCATCTTCCGTAGCATTTCCCTGGTCCCATCATTGCTATTTGCAACCTTCATTGCCAGCTTCCAACAAGCAAATCCAATGGCAAAACTGGCAGGATATTGGCCATGCACAATTTGCTGAACAACCTCAACTGGAGCTGCCGCAATTGCCATCATAATTTGGTGCAGTCATATGATTTCTTTTGCTTGCCAGCTGCATTGCTTAGTGACTGAGTTTCCAGTCCCAATTACAGTCATCAACTGAGGACTTCCTATCAGAAAAACAAGCTTTGAACAAGGATTAATAATGAGTCCATATATTATATCATAAGATCTGAGGATCTCTGAGAGCTTATGTTCATCTGCCTCCTTGCAACAATCATTACTAAAGTAATCAGTATGTATGAAATATGCTGTCCAGTTTGTTCCGCTCTTGAGAGGCAAACTGCTTACGGAATACTTCTGCCTCCAAAAATCAGATGTGAATTATTACTGCACACAACTGTCCCTGCAGTTGCTTTGATGGGCTTAGTAAAAGCCTAATTGCACTTTCGGTTTTATAAAGTTAGCAGACTCCAACTTTAATTACATTTCCAACAATCTTAATGGGGCTAGTATGGTTAACATTATGTTTTAAATGAATCTGAAAAATCCAGGTTATCCTTCTCTTTGTGCTGCAAAGGAAAGACCAGGGGTGGGATTAAATTTTTTTAACAACCGGCTCTGTGGGTGTGGCTTAGTTGATGGGTGTGGCTTGGTGGTCATATGACTGGGTGGACATGGCTTGGTGGTCATGTTATTGGCTGGGCGTTGCTAACTCAATATCACTCACACCAAGGCACCATCTCCTCACCTGGCCTCTCATGACTATGGGGATGCCGCAACAGTCGTAAGTGTGAAAAACGGTCATAAGTCATTTTTTTCAGTGCCATTGTAACTTTAAATGGTCACTCCACACAAGCAAAGTACCAGCAAAGGAGGGGAAAAAACTCCAGAGAAGTTCCTGAGACAGCAAGTCTAGTCCTGCCAAGAATGTAATAAGGGTTAATAGAGAGGCAATTTCTGTAAGCAACACCAGAATGTTTCCTTCCTGCCTTCCTTGCAGGATTAGGCCAGTAATTTCTTCTAAGAACCGGTTCTTTGAACTGCTTAGAATGTTAACAACCAGTTCTAGCGAATAGGTGCGAACTGGTAGAATCCCACCCCTGAGAAAGACTTAATTGTTTACTACATGCAACCTGGATTTGAACAATTACTCCATTACAAACAAACTTATTTCAACATCCTAGTGCATGCAAGTAGCCTTATACGTAATTTATGAACTATATGAATTTATCTCTTATAAACTACTATATAAAGTAATGATAATTTTCATAATGAAGAATGAAGTCAGACAGGACACAGTTTTTTATTTACTTTTCAAGATGACAAGAAGTCATCTCAATGCCAGTCCTATATCCTATTTTCTGAATATCATTAGAAAATTATTCATCTCATTCTTCATCCATCTTATCACAATCTCTCATAATTCATATAATATCTTAACTTCAACAGACACCTTTCAATTATCACCAGTATCGGGTATTTGTACAGAATTTTTCATTCAGATCCTCTGTCCTAGAAATTTGAATCAACTAATAGATATATTTATTGCCAATTATGTTTTTTTTAAAGTCAGTTATACAGTGAATTTGATTTTTGTGTTAAAAATCTTGAGCAAAATCATTTTATAGCTTTATATTTTATAAATAAATTTGATAATGTGACACTGTTTTACTAGCCTTGTGCTATTGTTGGCCTATTATAATGGTGTGGTCAGAAATAATATTACAAGGAGTATTCGATAAAATCATGTATTGAGAATATATAGTGCTAATTAATTAAGGATCAAATAAATATTAAAATAGTGGTAGGGACAGTAAGACAGATAATAATAATAATAATAATAATAATAATAATAATAATAATAATAATAATAATAATAATAATAATAATAATATTCAATTTCTACTTTTTCAAAAATTTCTTCCTCTATTTTCTTCATCATTATTAAAGCTGGCTCCAATTTGCATGCTTGTTAAATTGTATATTTGCATTTTTTTTCATTCAAAGGAATTTGCAGATAGTACTGATGTATGACATGGGTAGAAAGGCATGCAGTTTATACAGTTAGTAGTATATGTGGTGTGGAAAAAATGTTGCTGTTTTTATGGTGACCCATAACATCAAGATCTTCATGAAGCCTACTACAGTATTATTTTTGGATTGATATCCTTGGTAGCTTTAAGTCTGATCTATTTCAAGCATTACAGTTCTTGGCTTTAAAAAGCCATTTTTGTAGCAATTCTGAAGCCAGGGGAATGCTGGCACTAACTCAGCTATTTTATGCCATAACTGCTCTTGCAGTATTGCCTTACCATTTTCAGAATATCATCTTTTTGGACACTGATGTGAACCTTTTTCTATATTAGAAAATAAAATTAACCAACTGGGAAGTCAGAGCCAACTTCTTTCTAAAACTGAAATAAATCTTGCCTTCTAAAAGAAGGACATGGGAATGTATAGTTGCTAAAAACAAAATAATAAACCTTCCAGTGATATTCAGAAGTGAATATCACATGGATTATAACCCATATTCATAAAGAGGATCTGATAGATTCCATGTCCAGATTAACCCAGTTTGACATATGTTTAAGCACAGTAAGCCGTGTGTTTTACATACTTCAATGAGATTTATATATTTTTTCATTAGCCTTAAAAAAATGAAACTTGAATTGCAGCCCTGGAAATTTCCTTCAGGATGCAACACTGGTTGTAGATAGATGGGGAAGAGATATTATAATGTTCATACTGAACATTATGATATGATAAGACAGAAATTGTAACATTTTATTACACATATCTAACATTTATCATACAGTTATTATACAATCTAACATGTATTATACATTTCAGAAGATTTGCAGAGGCATGTGTAAAATTATGGATTTTTGTATAATTATTGGTGCTGCATATTTCAACATAGAAAGGTATCTGCTACACAGCTTACATTAAAACTGTGGATATGCATTAAAGTCATGTGTCTCAAAGTCCAATGGAAAAGACTTAATGAGATTTCTAAAGTTACACATATACATACATACATACATACATACATACATACATAAGTTACACATATACATACATACTCACATGCGTACATATGTGAGTGAGGGAGTAAAATCTGACAGATGAATTTTAATAAAATAATGTAGGTTCTTTATAATTATTTTTGATGCAAATTAAAATTAAAGCAAGTTACAAAATTCCACAATTATTGTGATTGCAAAGAGCAGAGACAGGTGATACTTCTGAAAGCGTTTAACTGTAAAGTAAACAAAAGAAGATTTAAATTAAAGGATTATGAGCTTGAAGTTTTGCAAGTAAACTGATAGAGGTTCAGTATAAAGGAAAAGAACATTTGGGTAACAGCCATCACAGGAGTAAAATGAGATAAGTATCAACAAAAGTACAGCATAGAAGGAAGCCATTAGAACTAAGTAATGAGATGCAAGAGGGAAGGGAAACTGAAGAAAATAAAGAGGACTTCCCAAAAGTCTTGGCTACAACTATGGAAAATGGATAATGATGAATACATTTTGTTTAAGTGCAGTACATGTTCTTCAGCCAACTTTGATTCACACTCAGGAAGGGAAACGTTTGCAATTTATGTGACTATACCAAGTGTCTCCCCCCCCCCAAGTCCTCCCCCCCAAAATGGTAGCTTGGCACAAATCCATTATTTGGATGATTGGAAAGACAGAATACAAATGTCACTGCCAATTGTGATGTGGATTACCACAGTAGCCCTCCTAAATACTTCCCAATCTAGGTCATAATAGGAGGAGGGGAACCAAAATCAATGTATAATTGATAATAAAATATGGCTTCTGTACACATCGGTGCTTCTCAATCTTCATAACTTTAAGATGTCTGGACTTCAACTCTCAGAATTCTGGGAGTTGAAGCCCAGACATCCAAAAGTTGTTAAGGATGAGAAATGCTGGTCCAAACTACTGTTTTCAGATCGGAATTACCATCAGTCATTCATATGCATTGAATCCAGTTGAGGATTTAAGGTTGCTATGTTTTATTTATCCTACCATCTTGTTTTCCTCCGTGTGGCATTTCAAGAAATGTTTTATTGTAAAGGGTCATCTACATAATGCAGCTGAAGAAACTAGAGAAACTTTCTTCTGACATTTCAGAAGAAGTATATCTACTTTTCATCTTGTTTTTCTCCAAATTATATCTAACTTATCTGATAGAAAACTTCTTGGTCCCGAATAATTATCTCTGTGTTGTCTTACATTTCCTGAAAAGGTGGGGAAAACATCCACCGAAAAGGAATGGTAGGAAGTGCAAATAGACGCCTTTGAAAATTAGCTGTGGCTGGAAGAGGCTGCTTGCTTGCACAAACAGGGATTCTCTTTTTTTTTTTTTGTTCCATTCTGTGGTTGCCCCTTACTCATCTCAACCCAGTTTTGTTATTCCCATTCTTTTTCCTTCTTTTCTAGAGCAGTAACCTTTTTTAAAAAAATCACTTTATACAAGAAGATGAGAAGGGTGTATGTGTGTGTGTGTGTGTGCGCGCGCGCGCGTGCCAATTCTTTCAGGACTGGGCATTAAACTTTAATAAATATTTATTGACTGGTTATTAATTATGGTCCCACTTGGATTTCCAGAGTGCATAAATAGAATTCCAAAAGAAAGGAGGCAAATAATTACAATATTCAGCCCTTAGAATTAAGAGCCTGCAAACTGATAAAGAGATCTTAGTAATTAAAAATATGAAAGCTTATATAGCACTAGCACTTAGATGTATATACCGCTTCATAGTACTTGACAGGCCTCTTTAAGCACTTTACAGAGTTAGCATATTAACCCCAAACAATCTGAGTCTTTTTTTTACCAACCTTAGAAGGATGGAAGGCTGAGTCAACCTTAAGTCAGTGAGAATCAAACTCTTGGCAGTTGGCAGATTAGCCTATATTTCTCTCCCATAGTTATGTTTTATATTTAGGTCTAACAGCTCTCGTGGATCTTATTTCATGTTGTTTTTTGCTCTCCATTTGTC
>BHEV01020328.1:0-23995 GCA_004319985.1 Emydocephalus ijimae | reverse complement strand
CATGACAACGGTGGGAGGGGGGATTTTGCTGGGGAAGAAGGCTGGAGGTGTTTGCATTCCTTGCTGGGCTAGCAAGGGGAGTTAAAGNAAACCTAATTCTTTGTATGTGGATTCTACCCGCCAATTTCTCAGTTTCGGAATTGATTTGTAGCTTCCACTTTATTTCCCAGTAAAAGGATAACCTTGCTCTACACCATGGAGTCTGAGTATTTCTTTCTTGGGATTTAAAAGGAGCGCAGACTGACACATGTGCTCTTACATAAAATTATGGCTCTTACCTGAGAGAAAGTGGTTAGATTAAGATACGGAATAGCTGGTTGGAAAAACCCATGAATACACATCTCCTGTTATTATCCCTCTTTCCAATTTAGATGTCAAGAGAAGTCGTTCATAGGAAATTGAAGATCTTGATTTTTTTTATTATTATGTGGCATATGCCACTGTCAGTTTGAACCATGCAAAAGTGAGATATCTCTACAAATGTGATATCTGGGGGGAAAGGGCAAACTTTTTGGGGGGTGGGGAGAGGAAATCTGTTCTTTTAAATACCTTTTTGGTCTTCCCTTGAAAAACTGGAAACATTGGAAAAATGAAGTTAAGAAAAAAATTCCTTTTTTAAAAAAAACACAATTGTTTTGATATGCAAAAAAATGCGGAATATTGGAAAATATTCACAGCAGGCAATAAACATGCAGAACAGTATAGAAACTGGTCATAGTACAGATGAATCTTTAGTTTAAAGAAGTTTGTGAAAAGCAGAAATATTGAAAGTGGCAGTATTTCAGATTCAGAAAATGAGATTGATTGAATGAAGATATAGATGACAATATGTGTCTTCTGGTCCCATTCGTTCTTTTTATTTTTTTTAGCTTTTTGTGAAAACTAGTGCTGCCTCTAGCTGATAGAATGGAGTCCAAAATCTAGAATCTAGAACTCTCTTTGTGTAACTACGATGCTAATGTCTCTGATTCTTTTCAGTTGGCTATATTTATTTATTTAATTTATACATTGCGCAATTCCCAGCAGCTTCGCGGAGGATTTGTTGTTGGTTGTGGGGCACCAGCTTGTTAGTCAATGCAATTAACAACACAGCTTAGTGAGTGGCCCAGTGCCTTAGCTCTTAAATTTGTTTTCTTTTGCACTAGCACTTTGAAATTTTGCTGTCCGTAATACAAGCAGCTGTGTGCTACATTCCATTAAGTTAGTTTTTATTCATTTTAAGAATAAAAGAACGATGTGGTAGTCTCAACTGTGGTTTGCTTGCTTTTTTATAAAAATAAATATGTGTAATTTTCTGTTGTTACTCTTTACTTTTTGATCTCCTAAGCAGCTTTGGGATATTTTATAGTGTTAATTAGTTTAATTAAGTGTTAAACTGCCAATAGGCTGAGGTTACACATAGAACTTCAATTCTGTTCAGTGTAACCTTATTCTCCCCTCCTATTCTTTCTTTCCTCCAATTTTATTCAAGACCTTCTACACAAGATCTGCAGAGACAACAATACCAGAAGAAGCTGCAAAAGTTTTTTAAAAATATGCCACAGTATCTGAAACACATCTTGTGGCTTCTACTGGTCTCCTAGACCAGGACTGTCAAACTCCCGGGCTGGATGCATCACGTGCTGACCACACCCACTCCCAGTTTAGTGAAGGGGGAAAATATGTCATGTGACGCCACCGTGACGATGTGAGTTTGACACCCCTGTCCTAGACCTATCAAAAGAAAGGTGAGGAGAACATCTTGCTTGAAATTCAAGCACATGCAATAGGTGATTAAGAGTGGGAGGTTTTTTTTGCTTGGTATCAATGCTCCTAGACCAATTTCAGATTTTAATAGGCATCACTTTAGATCTTAGTTAATGGATGGATGATCAGCTCTAAATAACTTTTGAACTGCCACTTTAAATCTGCCTTTAAGAATTGCACACGTCAATACAGAGGAAGCATAACATTCTTTCTAGCCAAATGCCATTAAAAAAGAAAATAAATATTTTCACATCCTTAATTCTAGATGATGGCTGTCCTTTGGCAGAAAAAATATTTTAATTTCAATCCCATGTTATGGGTATTAAAAGTTCTTAAATTGATAGGTTTTCTAACAGAAGAGAACAGTGTTTATTTCATTTTAAAGTCATAATGATGACTAATGTGCTGAAATACTTTCCCCCCATTTATTTACTTATGAGGTGGTGAGAAAGTCTTGTCTTTTACTGGGCAATCATCTATCTAATAGTTTGCATTATCACTGACTTCCTTTCCATAACAAAAGACTTTTATCGAATATCAATGTCTTGCATCACCACTATACCATATGAGAGAGAGGGGGAGAGGCATACTTGCCAACATTTTGGAATCCTGAAGAGGTAGATTTTGCGAGGGAGCGAAGCGACCAAGCCCGAGCGCGCTTGCGCGCGAGGGGGGGAGGGTGTGGGAGGGGGGTGAAGACGGAATACGGCGTTTTTGAGGAACGAGTTCCTTGAAATTATCATTTAGTATTCTAATTACTAGCTTATTTTAGGGAATCAACGCACAATGAAGGGAAAATATGACTTCCATTTCATTTTATGGTAGGTTTGCTACAAAATCGGTAGATCAGAAGAGAAAATCGGTAGCCTTTCAAAACCTCTAAAAAGCGGTAGTCTACCGCCCAAAGCGGTAGAGTTGGCAAGTATGGAGAGGGAGAGAGAGGGGGGGAGAGAGAGGAAGAGAGAGAGGGAGCGAGAGCTAATTTGGTCTCCTGGTTAAGGCATCAGACTAGAAACCAGGAGACTGAATTCTAATCTAACTTTAGGCATGAAAGTAGCCAGGATGAATTTAGCCAAATCTTTCTCTCCCAGGTCATTCCATTCCACAGTGTTGTTGTTGTTGTGAGGAAAATAAGGGGAGGAAGGAGTATTAAGTATATTACCAATAGCTGCTTTGAGTTATTTATATAAATAATAAAGGTGGGAAATACATAAGTATATTAAAGAAAATTCCAAATCCCTTGAAATAAATTCTAAACAAACAAATAAAACCTAAAGCACATGGGCTTGGAAAACAAAACAACCTCCCGCCCCGCATAATTTTTACAGGGAAAGAAAACTTTCTGGATATCAGGGGACATATTTTACATAAGGGGAGATTTGTTGATTTACCAGCCCAGAGAACAGCATTTTCTTAAGTTTTGAGATTTTCTAGGGAAGGTTTTAAAACCTCTGCTTTGATGAAGACTTGGTTGCATCTCCAGCCCCCTCTCCTCCAATTGTGGTATGTCCTGCTTGATACCAAACTACATATATTTATTTTTTGAAATATTTGTCCGTTATATCTTTTAGCGGCTGTCTCATATTACTGTTACCCTATAAATTCCCTTGCGTGTTTTCAAGTTTTATGCTGCAAATATTTATCATATTTGCTTCCTCTTGATATAGAATCCGCTAGCTGTAAGGCAGGCTTAAAAATATTTTAAATGCAGGAAGTAAAGTGCAGTTTGACTTTTATGCTCCTTGTCTGCTTGGCAAAGGGAGTCTTCAAGAGAAGTTGTTAGGAAGAACAGTTGATTTAAAGGATTCTACTTACCCTGTTGGTTTATGGTTTAGTTTTGTACTAAAACCCATCTTTTATTTATTGCTGGTTATCTGGAGGCTGTCAAGCTGTGGAAGGATGATGTAAAGGAACCCAAGCAATTTGCAATGCTTCTTCCTTGTGGATTTATATCTGATGCATGTAAAATAATAAAGCAGCATCATTTTAAGATCTGAATGTAGCATTTTATGTTTAGTTATTTGATTGTACTTTTTTTAAAAAAATGATCTTGCCTGTTTGTGTGATTGCATTTGTAGACTTTCCTCCTTCCTTTAGGATTTGTCATGCCCTTGGTAGAGTCGGACTCTTGAGGGAGGGGAGGAACAGCTGATAGGGAGTGGAGGTGTGGCTCAAGAGGTTGTGGCGGAGGCTGGGGAAGGGCAGAGGCCGGCTGGGCAGTCAGAGGAAGAACCAGGCCCATCCCCTCTGCATCCTAGGACATGCAGGGAGGAACAGAGAAGGAAACAATTTGGCTTATGAGAGAGGAAGCGGCCATGATCCTCCTCATTGGTTGCAGCTGGGTAGATTAGTATATAAGAGAGACGATTATAACATAGCACTACGAGAAGCAAAGTATGTTTTATTTTGGGCTGAAGTTATCTTGGTCGGTGTCCTTCCAACAGCCTGTGCCTTGTTATCTCCTTGAATTTTGTAATTACTTATCCTGGTCCATTGTGGAAATTTCATCATTGTAGTTTGTTTGGTTTTTTATTTCACCTTTATCTGCTCATTAAGTTCGGATTGTATTGCTTTCTTTTGAAGACTATTTTTGAGTACATTTTATCTCCAACTGAGAATTATTGAACAGTGGGGCCAAGTTGGAGGCATTAAAGGACATTTATTTACGTTTTGGATTTTGTTACATTTGTGTTACACTCCGGATCATCACAGGTTTCTAGGACTAGTTTATGCCAGGTGATTTACAAGGAAGGCAGTGAAAAAACACAGATTCTTTGTTTCAGACATGCTGGGTGCATCTGAGGCAGAAACTTAGAAGAATATATCTTTGGTCCTGGTGACTGACTCAGCTTCATCCTTCAAGCATGACTCCCCTAAGTAACAAGTTAATTAAGAACAATTTTTTAAAAAAATATTAGAAATATTGGCTGCACCAGCCTCAATGCATATTTACTGCAATAAAAACTACTTTGCTTTTTTAACATATATTAAGCAAAGAATCCAGCATCTGTATGTCCACATCGAGTTCCTCTATGTCAGGGGTGTCAAACTCGCATCGTCACGGTGTCATCATGTGACATGACTCCCCCCCCCTTTGCTAAACTGGCATGGGCATGGCCAGCACGTGATGCATGTGGCCTGCGGGCCGCGAGTTTGACAGCCCTGCTCCATGTAATTGCTACGTACGGTGGAAGTTGACTTAAACGGCTTGAATATTCTCAGGTTTGCCCTTTCTGTTTTGAAGTACTGCATAGTAAAGTGTGAGAATCTTAACAAAACTAGCTGAGATGCTGGGGTTTTTTTTGGCAGCAGCTGTCGGTGTTCTGCTTTGGAATGCCAGATCCATTTCAAGGAAAAATAACAAGCCACCAGGTTTATTCAAGACAATCCCCTTCTCTTCCTTGTTTGACAGAACCTAGGGGAAATGTAACCTCTCATTCAATATATAAACAGGAACTCATTATTTGGGTTTGTTTTCACATTGGATTAATCTCTTGCAAGATTAGATACGGTTATAGTGCAGCCTTCCTCAATTTGTATTCCCACAGCACCTACTTAATTTCCAATGGAAAGTGTGCCCAGCCATAGGAGTAGTCTATCTAGCATTTGTATTGCAATTCCACAATTTCCATTCCCATATATTATCTTCTAGTGCCAATTAAGCAATTGTGTAATAAAACTTTCACTGGTTTTAGGAGGCAGCATTGGGCTTTTTATTGTTCTATTAAGTTTGTATTTCTCTAGGTAACACTACATTTGGACAGAATGTTTTCCATCAATCTTCCATAGCAATCTTCAGTTGACTTCCTCCTATCTGAATAACTCACTGATTGAAAACAAGGTTGAGTCAGGTTCTGCTCTTGGAGAATACATATGCAGGGTAGATTTTGATCACCATAAGGCCTTACTTCAGTGGTGGGATTCAGCCAGTTCACACCAGTTCGGAAGAACTGGTTGTTAATTTTCTGAGCAGTTTGATGAACTGGTTGTTGGAAGAAATCATTAGGGCAGAGAACCAGTTGTCAAATTATTTGAATCCCATCACTGCCTTGCTACTCACCTTCATTGAAGAGTTGTTTTAAACGCCTGAATCTATTTCTCGGAATAGAATGGAATTTTCAAATAGTGATCCAAATTATCCAAATAGTCACTAGACCTGATTCAGATTAATTTTTTTACGAGGTCAGACAAAGTTGACTCAGTGCTGCCAATGGCTGAAGACAGTATAAAGCCAATTTCTTTTCTTATATAAAGAAATAATATAAACTTTAAAAAAAACTGATGGGGTGGTGCTGGTGAGAATAGAGTAACGAAGTGAATGGAAAAGTTTCTGAGTTATAATCTAACTTGATGGCAAATTTGCTACATGGGCTTAGCTAAACCAGTCTCACAGTATTCCGTCTCATTTACAATCAACAGAGAAATGTGTATAGCTGTTTGAATACTCTACATTAAGGCATTGCTTAACCAGTGCGAAGGTGAGTCTGTGCAATTCAAGGTTTATGTAAATAGAAGTACAGATAGTCTTTGATTTGCAATAGTTTGTTTACTGACCATTCAAAGTTACGACAGCTGAAAAATGTGACTGATAAACCATTTTTCACCGTTATGATCTTTGCACCATGCCCTTGATCATGTGATCAAAATTCAGACGCTTGGCAACTGGTTTATTTTTATGACCGTTGTGATCCCCTTTTGTGATCTTCTGACAAGCAAAATCAATGGGGAAGATAAATTCACTTAGCAACCATGTTGCTAACTTAACAACTGCAATGATTCACTCAACAACTGTGGCAAGAAAAATGGGGCAAAATTCACTTAACAAATGTCTCTTATAACAACAGAAATTTTGGGCTCAATTGTGGCTATAAGTCAATGACTGTCTAGAGACCTTCAAATTTCTAGGTTCTACATCACATGACCTAAAATGGACACCTAACATCAAAAACATCATCAAAAAAGCACAACAAATAATGTTCTTTCTGCACCAGTTCATAAAAGCTCAAACTGCCCAAGGAATTGCTGATCCAGTTCTACAGAAGAATTGTTGAGTCTGTCATCTGCATCTCTATAACTGTCTGGTTTGATTCTGCAACCCAACAGGACAGACACAGACTTCAGAGAGTAATTAGGACTACAGCCTGCCTTCAGTCGAGGTCCTGTATACTGCAAGAGTCAAAAAGAGGGCTGTGGAAATATTTACAGACCCCTCACATCCTGGACATAAAACTGTTTCAACTCCTACCCTCAAAATGACACTGTAGAGCATTGCACACCAGAACAACTAGACACAAGGAGTTTTTCCCCTAACGCTGTCAGTCTGCTAAACAAATAATTCCCTCAACACTGTCCAACTATTTACAAAGTCTGCACTACTATTACTATTCATCTCATCACTCCCTACCATCCATCCCCTCCCACTTGTGACTGTATGACTGTAACTTTGTCGCTTGTATCCTTATGATTTATATTGACTGTTTCCTAGTATGATCTGATTACTTATTGTACCCTATGACTATCATTAAGTGTTGTATCTGATGATTCTGGACTCTTGATGAATGTTTCTTTTCTTTTATGTACACTGAGAGCATTTGCACCAAGACGAATCCCTTGGCCAATAAAGAATTCTATTCTATTCTATTCTATTCTATTCTATTCTATTCTACTCTACTCTACTCTACTCTACTCTACTCTACTCTACTCTACCTGTAGTCAATCTGTATCCTCAGGATTAGAAGTGGCAGAGAAATCCTTTCTAAGTATTATTAAACCAGAAGAGTGAAAATCTTTCTTCTTGGGGGATGGAGGCTAAAACATATGAAGAACAGTTACAGGAACTGGGCATGGTTAGTCCAGTGAAGAGAAGGACCAGGGAAACATAATATCAGTGTTCCAATATTTGAGGGGTTGCCACAGAGAGGAGGGGAATCAACCTATTTTCCAAAACACCTGAAGGCCAGACAAAGAATAATGGATGGAAACTGATCCAGGAGAGATTCAACCTAGAAATAAGGAGAAACTTTGTGATAGTGAGAACCATCAACCAATTGAACAGCTTGCCCTCAGAAATTGTGGGAGCTTCATTACTGGAAGCTTTCAAGAAGAGACTGGACTGCCATCTGTCAGAAATGGTTTCTTGCTTGGGTGGGGAGTTGGTTGGATTAGATGACCGACAAGGTCCCTTCCAACTCGGTTAATCCCCAGTGGAAAGACTAAAGCAGGGCTGTCAAACTCCCGGCCCACGGACTGGATACATCACGCGCCGGCCACGCCCACCTCCAGTTTGGTGAAGGAGACAAAAAGTCCCGATATGTGACATGATGCCGCCCTGACAACCTGAGTTGGACATCCCTGGACTAGAGGTTCTCTTCCTTATGGGAAACCAGGAAAGAAGGTAGCATCCAGCACAGTGGGAGCAGGAGAGATGATCCATGTGAAATAAGCTTAGTAAACAAAATTTGCTAATGGAGAGAGCCAAGGCTGGGAGAAGAGAAACTGCAGAGGCGGCTAATAACTGTGGCTAATAAGGGCTACTTGACACCTGCATTTCTCACCATTCAAAATCCTATCTGCAATTCCACACTTACAGATCAGTCGATCAGCTACTGTAATGAGTTGGAAAATTTGGCACACTGATATTTATATTGGAATAAGAGAGATGTTACTTTTATATAGGCATAGCTAATGACATCTTTGGGTTATATCACGGCCTGGAGATAAAGGTACTGTCTATGGCCGGGATGGCGAACCTATGGCACGCATACCACAGGTGGCACGCAGAGCCATTTATGAGCTCATGCAAGCCCCAGCCAAAGTTACCTGCGCTGCGCATCATCCCAGCTGATTGATGGCTTAATTGAAACCTCTGCAGCCTTGGGAAGCAGAAAAATGGGCCTTCCGGATAGACCAGAAGTGCCGAAATGGCCTGCTTTCAGCCTCCCGAGGCTGCAGACGCTTCCCCTGAGTCCCTGGGAGGGCGAAAACAGCCTCAAACGGGATGAAAATCAGCTGGGAGGGTTGCACATGGGCAGTGCAGGTAAGGGGGTAGGGCGGGGGTGTTGCATACGCATGCTCAGGGGGGCACAATGGGTGTCAGCACTTTTGGCACATCAGAACAAAAAGGTTCGCCATCACCGGTTATGGATGAAGGGAATAGAGTAGACGTCACAGCTTACAACCGTTCATTTAGTGACTGTTCACAGTCAAAATAGCACTGGAAAAAAGTGACTTATACGTGGTCCTTGCACTTACGACTGTTGTAGCACTCCCATAGTCACGTGATCAAAATTTGGATGCTTGGCAGCTAGCATGCATTTAACAATAATTGCAGTGTCCTGGGGTCATACGATGGCCATTTCTGGCCTTCCCAGCCGTTTCCAACAAGCTAAGTCAACGGAAGGAAGCTGGATTTGCTTAACAACTGTATGATTCGCTTAACAACCATGGCAAAAAAAATAAAAAGGTTGTAAAATTGGGAGTGATGCACTTAACAAGCCCCCTACTTAGAAGCAGAAATCCAGGTCCCAACTGTCCTTGTAAACTGAGGACTACCTGTATGGACAGGTCACCACCATGTAGTAGCTAAGTGTAAATTATATAGAGATTATGCATAAGCATATTTGTGTTCAACTGATGCACCAAATGATGAATGCATTGATCGCTTCTGTGGCAGTTTTAAGTTTGCATTTTGCAAAAAAAAATAAAAAAATCAGTTTTTCGAGGAGCATCTTGAAGGCAGATCTGGTAGCTCACTGGTCCAAGGAGTGAAGCAGCAGCTTTTGGGGTTGGGCTGTTTGGTGGGTGAATAGCCACTTTCTCCTCAGGAAGGTACTTTGTTTTAACCCAGGTCTGGGTTCAAGCAGAAAAGCACTGCTTGTCAAGGGCTAGTCCCAGACACACTGGGATCCAGTAGCAAGGAGTTTGCAGTCTTGTAGATGCTTCAGGAAAAGGAGGAGGAGGAAGAAGGGAGATCGCGCACATCCCAACTCGCGCACTGGGGAGTTACACGTGTGTGTGTGTGTGTGTGTACACACACACACACACATATGTTTTCTTAAGTTTTCACGGGTACTTACATGTATGGTATTCAGCTTTGTTCGGGTATTTTCCCACGTCATAGTAGTGGTGCTTTTAAAGTTGTAGCAACGTTTCGGCAGAACCTCATCTGCCAAAGACGAACACAATACAGAAGCCTGATGATGGCAGATGAGATTCTGCCGAAATGTTGCTACAACTTTAAAAGCACAACTATAATGACCTGGGAAAATACCCGAACAAAGCTGAATATATATATTCTTAAGTTTTTGCGGGTACTTACATGTATGGTATTCAGCTTTGTTGGGGTATTTTCCCAGGTCATTATAATTGTGCTTTTAAAGTTGTAGCAATGTTTGGGCAGAATCTCATCTGCCATCATCAGGCTTCTGTATTGTGTTAGTCTATATATATATATAGACGAACACTATATATATGTGTGTGTGTGTGTGTGTATGTATGTGTGTATGTATATATATGTATGTATGTATATGTATGTATGTATATGTGTATATCTATCTATCTATCTATCTATCTATCTATCTATCGATGCCATTCAGCTTAGTTCGGGTATTTTCCCACCCGAACTAAGCTGAATGCCATACATGTAAGTACCCGCGAAAACTTAAGAAAACAAATATAATATTAAGACTGAAAGCAAAATCCTCACTGGGGGGCGAAAGAGAGAGAGAAAGCGAAATTTCAAGCATCCACCCACCTCTCTTCCCATCCCTCCAGCTCCCATGCAGCTTCAGAAACGTCGCCGCCGCTGCCTCCGCAGCCGCGCTTCAGAGCAAGGGATCGAGCGCGGAATTGCGGATCGCGGCCGAGGCGAACCCTCAGCCACAGAACCTTGGTTGAGAGGTGGGAAGGGCTGAACCCGCCCGGGGGAAACCAGGAACTTTGCAAGAAGCCGGCGCCTGAATCCTCGCCACCTCCGGAGACGGGGAGGTGGAGAGGGCGTGGATCCCGGCCCGTTTGCCCTTTGAAGAGTTGCTGGGTCCTCTTCTCCAATCTCAGGATCGGCCGGGATTTTTTTGCCTCCCCCCCCGATTTTTTGAGAGCGCCCGACTCTCCCCTCCAGGGAGGCGATTTCGCAGCATGGAGCCCGTGCTACCCGCTCCGCCCTCGGCGGCACCGCGCTAAGGGCGGAGGCATCCGAGCCAGCCACCCCGCTTTCTCCCCACCCCCCAAAAGTCCCACTGAAAGGAGGATCGCGCTGGAAGCTTGCCGTTAGCTTGCTCCCCCCACCCCCCACACGCCGCCTTCTCACGCTCGCGGCGTCGGGATCGCGGCGTCTAAAAATCCGGCGGAGTTTTCGGAGCTCCCTTCAAGCGGCGCGGAGGACTACGTGCTATTCCGAGGGCAGCTGTCCGAGGCCGGCCTGCCGGTCCACGTGCTGCCGGTCCCAGCGAGCGGACGGCTCTCTCCCTTTCCCGGGGAGTTGGTTTTTACGCCTTGGTGCTCCTCCGCCTTCTGCTTTTCCTCCAGCTGCCCTCGCAGCTACCGCCGCCGCCGCCGCCGCTGCCTGGGACTAGCCGCCGCCCCCTTCCCCGGTGGATGCCGCCGGGAAGCGGGCGGAGCGCGCAGCCGGGGAGGGGGGCTGCCGCGGCCGCCGGAGTACATGCCAGTGCCCTCTCCTCCTCTTCCTACCAGAATGCTTTACTTCCAGATGGTGATCATGGCAGGGACCGTGATGCTGGCTTATTACTTCGAGTACACCGACACCTTCACGGTCAACCTGCAGGGCTTCTTCTGCTACGAGAGCGCCTACCGCAAACCTTACCCGGGCCCGGAGGAGAGCAGCGCGGTGCCCCCCGTACTCCTCTACTCGCTGGCGGCGGGGGTGCCAGTCTTGGTGGTAAGCATCTTTGCGAGCGAGCTATATGCCCTCCCTCCCTTCTCCGCCCGCTCTCCCCTTCCTCCACTACCGCTCCGAAAGTGTTGCTTTCCGCCTTTCAAGTTGGCTCAACTTGTTGCTAAAGTCTCAGGTATCCCGAGCCGGGTTGGGCAAGATAGAAAAAAAAAAAAAAAAAAAAGAGGTCTCCGTGCGCACACACATGCATAATGTATGTGGCTTTACGTATGGGTATGTCTTTGAGGGTATAATCTGTCCTGGCCCGATTTTAAACCAGCGGGATTCATCGCCTGGGCTGATTTTTCCTTCCTTGGGTTTGGTGGCGTATTATCTCCCTTTTGCACGACCTTCCTCCTTGCCGGGATCAGTACCTTGGGATTGTCCGTCTCAACTTACTTTGAGGTTCCCGCTTAAAATTGCCAGAGTGGTGCTGGTGCTGGGAGTCCTTTCTGGGTTTGCCTCAGCTGGAAGAGCCATTTTCTAAAGATCGCTAGTATCCTCAGCCCCCCCCCCTCTTTTCCTGAAGCTGGTAGCGTTGGTTTTGGAAAGAAGATACAGCACTGGAATTTTTTATTTTTTTATTTTTTTTAAATGCTATTTTTCATGGCATTTTTATTTTGTTCAGTGCATTGGTTAGTCACAGACGAGCAGGCATTTTCTGGTGGTAATATTTCTGCTAGCGAAAATGACAACCTTGTCTGTTTCTGATGGTCAAAACGGAGAAGGCAATAGGCATTTTTCTTATTTCTGCTTCAGCCCTTTCTATATTGGTTAGGAGGAGCCAGAAGGTGAGATATAGGCAAAATCTTGATGTGGGGTTTTGCGGTGTCTTTTTAAAAAAAGATTCATGAATAGGTCTGTTGAACTGCATTCAGCTGGCTTCCCAGAAAAAAGAATTATCAAGGAGCATCTGTCTTGAAAAAGCTCAGAATACAAGTTGTAATGTCATTAGACAGAAGCATTTAATAGTCCCTCAGCATATTGAAGCCATGAACAAAAAGGAGAGGGTGTGACCATTCAAAGTGGGATATATTTAGACACAAATGCACTCACATGCCTAGATGTGCAAGACACTGATAAAATGATGCTGCTGGGATTCTCCCTGCCAGCAATAAATTTAAGGCAAGAAAAATGGAAAGGGATAATTTGGAATGTGCAGTTTTATAAACACACTGTCTTATGAATCTCTGACAGACAAATCATGCCAGCAGGGCTATGCAAGAAATCTCATTGGTTATCACATTCTGGAGCCCTTCACATTGATTTAAAGCCATAAAGCCACTTATGCCCTAATGATAAAGTATTTGAAGCTGAGCTGATAGTTTTTCTTCCCATTGTATATTATGGTTTCTCCTGTTGAAAAGAATGTTCTGGGATAAAAATCAGTTCACGTTACAATATTTTGTTATAATATACATCCATGTCTGGAAAACCAGAAAACCAATACTTCCTTACCATTGCTTTAAATTATTGCACCCATATTTGCATATAAGCATATCATATATTTTTTATCAGTTACAGTTTGGTCTTATGATGTCTTAAGGATGGCTACATCTAGGTTCTTGCTTATGCTTCTTAGCATAAGGAGAATGTGAAGAGGATTATTCTATGCTCATGCTTGAAACCCACCCCCCTTGAATTCCCAGGCCTAAATTCTGCATAAACAAGCTTAAAATTGTGCTGTAACTTAGTCCTCTGAGTTTATGATGAGAGGTGTTGAACAGTGTCAGGAAAAGAACAAAGCCTTTTCATTTAAAGATGTCTTGTTTCTGACACATGTAGGCCTTTAAAGAAGCATATTAGCAAATAGAAACTTAGAAATATGCTTTGTCTTTGCAAAATATGTATCAACTTAATCTTGTTTTCTCTAGGCAAGTCCATTGTTGATGAACACCCTGCTGCAGAATTGATTGAATTGTATAGAGGGTGATGAGTCTTCTTTGTGTTATTTGTGTTATTTCTTTATGTTATATACCAATATATGTTGTGTTAGCTTGGCATTATTTTCCCTATGAAATATATATTTTTAAGAAATCTCTTTTTTCTTGGCAGTCACAATCATTTAGACATGTGTATTTTTGGAAAAATAGAATCCAGAGAATGTTTACAGTGGTTATTCTTTATTTCCTCAGTCCAGACTTTGATACATAACCTCCTCCAGTCCCAACATGTCACTAATTCACATTAGATTTGTGGGTGTGGTTGCATCATCTCAGTGTCAACTGGAAGAAGGAGATGTCAAACAAAAATAGTTATTTCTCTAGGCATGGCTTTAAGACAAGGTTAAAAAATTATGTTTTGTGTCTCTAGATTACTATCCCCAAAACACAGATTTTCTCAACGACATTAAGTTCATCTCATCTAGTCACTGTGGCTATAGATTACCTCTGGTATGTCTCTAAGTACCAGTTGCTAGGGAACATGAATGGAAGAGTGCTCTTGTATTCTTGTTCTACTTGTGGGTTTCTTGTAGGATTTGCTTGGTCGCTGTGGGAACAGAATGCTGAATAGTTCTAATCTGTGTACCCATGATTATTTGCACCAATCTCTTCATGTTTACTCTGGATTCAAAATGGCTGACAAACATTGCCTTAGCTACAGCTAAATGTTTCCCACATAGCTGAACATTCTTCATTATTTCTTAGCTGAGTCTGGTTTTCCCTCCTACTTTTTATATGGATTGTTCTTTTTGACCATAGAGATGTTCCTCCTGGAACTGGTATCTCAGGCCCAGGCGAGTGTTTGCAACAGAAGAGAAGAAAGAAGCACAGAGAAGAGTTTCTTATTAACCAGTTCTGTTCACAAGGGGAAATCATTACATCTCACACACCGTTGCTGGCAAGCTATTTCCAGAGATACAAGATATTAATTTTTATGAAGATTTGTGGCCAAGTGAAATATTAATAATCCGCTGCTCTGGCAATATTATTTTAAAATGGCCATTAAAATACTTTTTTATTTATCCCCTGAAATGTTACATTGCAAATAAGAAGCTATATTATTTATAGCTGGTACATATGAAACAGATTGCTGTATTCACTCTGAAGAGGATTATGAATACAATGAAATTGCTTTGGAAGAGCTTCCATAATTAATATGATCAGCAGTCCAGATGAGCTTGAAATGCAATAGATTATATAATTTGAAGTATGCTCTCTCAAAGTATTCTTTTTGGTGCCAACTAACTCATTTATATGTATTTGCAAGCTAGATGTCTGTTACAAGTTCTGATATAGGGAAGGAAGGAAGGAGACATGGAGTTATGCAGTTTTGTTCTTTAGAGCCAGCCATTCTGTATATACAGAATCTTTCATATTAATTTCTGGAGAAGACAAAGTGGCCAAGCTTATTTCCCCCAGGGAGTGATGAACTGTTGGTAGATATCAATAATTTTGCTGACAACCAGTGAGTTTGCTTGGATGCGGACACCAGGAAGGGTAACTCATGTTCAAAGATCAGAAGTAGTTCTTGTGTTATTCTCATACACTACAAATATCTATATTCTACAAATACCTGGATAAAGAATTTGATAGTATAATCTATAGAAGTAAAATCCCCTCAGAAGGAGAAAAATAAAATCAGAGACACCCATTGATGTCATTGTCTTATCCCATAGTCTTTTGGAAAAGAGAAAAAGACACTCCTCAGCCCTTCCACCTCCCAAGGTTACCTGCCTTGCTCTGCACTGTGATTCTTTCAGGGTCTACTGAAATGTCCATTTCAGAGACAATTGAAATTTAGGTCCAACAAAATAAATTTCTCAAGTTTAGCCTTTTGCCCCAAGCTTAAAAGTCTTTCCCCCCAAGAAAATGAAAGACAGAAAAGGTAAAGATTGCCTTAAGAACCCTGTGAAGGTTACTAATTACCCAATTTTTGGACTATAAGATGCACTCCCCCCTCCAAAAGTGGATGGAAATGTCTGTGTGTCTTATAGAGTGAATATGGGCCTATTTTTGGCCTCCCAAACCTTCCGTGGGTCTCATTTTTGCCCTCCCTGGCATCCAGAAGCAGTTTGCAAGCCAAAAATGGGTCCGTTTTTGGCCTCCCAAATCCTCCATGAGTCCCGTTTTCGATCTCGTCAGGGAGGGCAAAAATGAGACGTACAGAGACTTAAAACCATTTTTTTCTTGTTTTCCTTCTCTAAACCTAGGTGCGTCTTATGGTCCAGTGCGCCTTATAGTCCAAAAAAAATACGGTAACTCTCTTTCTGGTGTTAATCTGCCCAAAGTACCAAGCCTACTACTCACTGCCTAGCAGAGTTCCCTCTTATGTTTATTAGCCAGCAAGCCTGTATGAAGCACACCATTAGGTAGCAGGTGCTAGCAGAGGCAGTCCTTTGGCTTCTAGCTATTCCCCCTAGTTATATTTATTTATTTATTGAATGGGGAAAGACTGACAATTCCGTGACATTCTGCCAGTCTCGATTCTCTAATCAGCTTCCATAAGTAGGATGAGGGAGGGAATGTCAATTTGTCTTTGCCTTAGGCTGAAAGTTTGGTTGGAAGCCCAGATTGATCATAGCAGAAAGTGATTAAATGTTGTGAATGTTCTTATTTATACTAGTAAAAGCAGCACAGGTGGAATGCCTGTTTGATCCAAAGGCAGAATTCTGTCTGGAGTTTATACTTTCAATTCAAATAACAGAGTTGGAAGGAGCGGTTTAGCCCCTGAGTTCAATCTGCTGTTCAGTGCGCGAATCCAAATTAAACTATCATTGACAGATAAGTGTCTAGCCTCTGACCACAATTTCCCTGAGTAATTGTTTCCACTGTCAAACTCATCTGAGAGTTAGAAGCTCTTTCCAAGATTGAACCAGAATCTGCCTTCCTTAACTTAAATCTATTGTTTCCGGTCCAATAGTTGGCTAGCTTATCTTGACTAGTTATCAGATATATTTCAGTTATCTGGAGAGAGCTATCATTGTCAGTCTTCTTAATATTCCAGTTTCTTTAGTCTCTCTTTGTAGAACTTATTTTTTGAGGGGGTATTTGTTGCCCTTCTCTGAAGCTCTCAATTTGTTTGAACTCTTCATACAATGTGCTGCCTGGAATTAGACACAATAATTGATGAGCATTCAGACCAATTCAGAATGAAATAGAACTGAGCGTTCCTTTGTGTATCAAGTCTTTTTCTATGCTTGAGAAACCATAATTCTGTTGATGTTGCCTATTCAGTTTTATCTGGTTACAATGCCAGGTCTTTCACATAAGTGCTACTCCCAAGCCAGACATCCTTTATACTGGTGCTCTTGAGCTGTTTCCCAAGTGAAGAATTTTTCATTTGTCTTTATTAAACTTCACTCTGTTATATTCAATCAATTTCTGTAATCTTACAACAGTGTTCTGAATTTTATTTTTGTCTTCTAGTTTATTTGCTAGTCAACCCAATCTTGTGTCACTTTCAAATTTGATAAATGTTTTCCCCTTTTCTTCATCCGCATCATTAATAAAAATGTTAAGCAGTATAAACCCCTAAGATTGACACCAGCTAATATCTTATTCCAGTTTGGGTTTTATAAATGACCATTGTTTTTATGTGAGTCATTTATCTACTTCATTGTTATGTTAACTAGACACCAATCATCACTTGCTGATATAACCACATGTTAATAAATACAGAACATTATTTGCTGTGCATATAATATAGTCATACAGCATACATTAATTGACAATGCAATTGAAGAAGTAGGTTTGAAATATTAATATACTTTCTTATTCAGGTTTGTAGCAGAAACACATATATCACTTGTCATAAATATAATAAAAATAAGATAAATGCATGTACAAGTGAAGAACATATAAGAGCATAGATCTAAAAAAATAAAAATATTGTGTAGTTATTAAAGAACTGAATGAAATTCCTTTTGGAGCTCAGAATAAAATAATTCCGCCAAGTATATCCCTTTAGAATTGGTTGTATTCCAGCAGAACAAAAATCAAACGCACTCTAAGATCCCATCAGAAGAAAATCTGGATAGAGAGGAAGAAAATGAATCCCAGTCCATTGATAGAAATAGATTTACATTTAATTTAAAACAGATTTACACTCCTTGTTTTGAACTGAAAAACAGTAGAACATGTGCATAAACATGATCTGCCAAAATCGTATTTTCATCTATCTGCTTTTCTACTCACCTGTCGTAAATAAATCTCCCCCATATCAGTGACTGAGCTTTCCCTTAAAATAACATAAAAAAAAAATGAAGGAAGTAATTTATTTGTAAGATACCTGAAACAAGATCAAGACTACTGATCTCCCTGAACATTGTGATTTGCTACTGACCAGAATATGTGCAGTATGCAGCATGCAAATGCCCTCTGAGCAGACCCAGTTTGGCTCAGATAGATCAATGACTAGTGTATTTGTCACCATCTGTTGTATGTGACGGTGGGTAGACCATGGGACGGACGATGGATGAATTTCAGTGGAGGACATAATGGTTTGGGAACTAGAAGACCAATGTAAAGTCACATCCAGAGTAAGCATCTTTCATGCATCACCCTGGGAGAAGAAAGAGATAACTAGGTGAGGCATGTTAAGTCTCATCCAGTATGAGCATAGCCCTCGTGCTAATTGAGCACCTGAAACAGAAACTGAATGAGTTACATAACAAAAGTGAGCATTGATTATGTATATAATTTGACAAAGAAATATTTTTTCTTACACTTCATCTGCTTTTTCCTCGCCTAGGTTATTTGGTGTCCCTTACTTGACCTTCAGTCCACTGTGTTTAATCTGAATTTATCCACCAGAAATTGGGGGCAGTGGTAAAAAAAAATTGGTGAAAATGTTAATATGACACCCTCCCTTAGTGAGCAGGCTGTCAACCCACAAGCAGAGTCATGGTTTAGAAAGCTCATTTGAATACAATGTATATTCATGCATATGCATTTTTCAAGATTTATCAAGATTAAGACTGACAATGTGTGTGTTGTTTTGGTTAAAATCTAATCTGGCATTGCCCTATTTGGAAATAAAAACAGAAGGAAAGGCTTGTATATTTGATAAGGAGTGGCTGAGAATCACTTTTGTATCTTGGTAGAAACATCAAGATGGTGGCGCACAGCCTGAGTTAGAGATGCTGACAGGAGAAAAGAAAGAAATCAATTTCTTAGGTATGAATGAGAAAAGCTTTCATCTGCTACTGCTTTTTCTGGATGAAAATGTTTTCCCTGAATTCTGCGCTGTAATCCAGGAGTGGGAAAATAATTTTGTGAAGGGGACGCATGAGAAACTGGGACTGTTTTGGAGGGTCGAACCAACACACTTATTACATTTGATTTCTAATATCTGATTGACCTCACACAGGCTGGACTGGGACACTCAAAGAATGGATGTGGCTAAGGGGCCGTACTCAGCCCAGTGGGCGGTGGAACTCAATCAGAGTGTGTAGAAAAAGTAGCAACACCCTCAGGAAAATAGTGATGCCCAAATGATAAGCACACAGTGACTGTTTCCTCTTTGTGTTGTGGCGTTGAATGTAAGTGCATATTGTGAATTCATATTGTGAATTTCGTTGTATGTATACTGTGTCTATATGTACAATGACAATAAAGAATTCAATATGTTGCAGTATTGATAGAGTGAAATCACACAGATGCTTTTCCTGGAGTCAGCCATGCTCACAGCCATGGCTATCAGTGAAAGATACAATTGGCCAACAATGAAAGTGTCTTGCCCCTGTTGGAGACTGACTCCGAAGGAGAGGAGGAACAACCGACAGGGAGTGGAAGTGTGGCTCTGGAGGTTGTGGAGGAGACTGGGGAAGGGCAGAGGCCAGCTGGGCAGTCAGAGGAAGACCCAGGCCCATCCCCTCTTCATCCTAAGGCACACAGGGAGGAATGGAGAAGGGAACAATGTGGCTTATGGGAGAGGAATTGGCCATGATCCCCCTCATTGACTGCAGCTGGGGGGGAATAGTATGTAGGAGGGGCGTTTAAAATACAGCATTGCTAGAAGTAAAGCGTGTTTTATTTCTGGTTGAGGTTTATCTTGGTTGGTGTTCTTCCAACGGACTGTGCCTTGTTATCTTCTTGAAGTTTGTAATTAATTATCCTGGTCTGTCGTGGAAATTCCTTCAGTACGGTTTGTTTTGGTTTTTTATTTCTCCATTATCTGTTCTTTGAGTTTGGACTGTATTTCTTTCTTTTGGAGACTATTTTGGAAAGAGTTTAATCTGCAACTGAGAACAATTGAACAGTGTAGCCAAGTTGGAGGCATTAAAGGAAATTTACTTATGTTTGGGAATTTGTTACGTGTGTGCTGCTTCCCAGGTCATCACAGAAAGTGGGATTAGTGGGGTTTAGCAACTCTACATGTCTATTAGATAGGAGGTTTTTTTACGAATTACTCCGTGACCTTAGGTGTACTAAGTAACTTGGTTAACATTTATGGCTTTGTGACTGACTTCAGGCACAACAAAATATGCCACAATGTATTTTTTTAAAAAACGGTGACCCTAATTTTTGCATTCCAGACTGGTAACCCAATTACAGTAGGTTTAGGAAAGGACACCTTGATTGGTGAAGAAGGAGCCTGATTTTACCAACAGACTTATGTAATATTATTGCAGAAGTGATTTACTAACTGCCGGTTGTTGTTTTATCTTAGTTCCGATGTATAGTTAGTCCTCAACTTACGACCATAATTGAGCCCAAAATTTCTAAGTTGCTAAGTGAGACATTTGTTAAGTAAGTTTTGCCCCCTTTGAAGACTTTTCTTGCCAATTGTTCAGTGAATCGCTGTACTTGTTAAATTAGTAACCTGGTTGTTAAGTGAATCTGGATTCCCTGTTGACTTTGCTTGTCAGAAGGTTGCAAATGGGGATCACGTGAGCCCAGGACACTGCATATTCACCGTCATGAATATGAGCCACCTGTCAAGCGTCCTAACCTATGAGGATGCTGCATCAGCCATAAGTGTGAAAAATGGTCATAAGTTACTCTTTTCAGTGCTGTTGTAACTTTGAACGGTCACTAAATGAACTATTGTAAGTCAAAGATTACCTGTAGTCTATAGTCCTGCGACATCTTAATTTTCCTCCAGACAAGTAATCCCAGGTTTGAAATACTTAGCTGTTTTGAGATTGGTCATAGTTAGCGCATAGCTATAGTCTAACTCAGGGATGTCAAACTCGATTTCATTGAGAACCTCATCAGGATTGTGGTTGACCTTGAGGGCGGATGGGCATAGTCAGTTGGTTACAGCTGTCTGGGTGGGAGTGGCTGGGATGGGCGTGGCCAGCTTGATGTCATTCATGTTGGGGGGGGGCTGTAGTAGCCCGGGCAGGGCTAGGGCTCCATTGTCTCCAGTGCACACCTAGGGGACAGGACAGGAGTGGCCCCTCACTGGCTCCATGTCAGCCCCGTGGATCTAAGGCTGACCGCGTGGCAGACTGGATGGCTGCTGCCAAATTGTAGATTAGCTCCCAGCTGGCCTGGAAACAGTGAAGGACCAGCCCCAGAGGGCAGATCTAATCACATTGTGGGCCGAATCTAGCCTGCGGGCCTTGAATTTGACAGCCCTGGTCTAACTGAACCAAAACACCCCTCCCCCCCCCACAGTTAGCACAGTCTTGCTTTCCTTCTTCCTTCACTGCATTCCTCTTCTTTCTTTAGAACCCCAGAGTCCAATCCTATCTGAGAAAGAAGCTCCGTGATGGTGATATTCTGTCATAATCTATACAGGGTAAAGAAGATGTCTTTGACTGGTATCTAGGCAAAAGGGGCGCAAGCATTTTTTTTTTAAAAAAAAAATTAAAATGTGATAACATTTGGAAATGGCTCAGACACCTTTCGGATTCATTGGAGTATAAGGGGAAGACGTGTATCACAATCAGACTTGCAAAATTCTACTATTGCAACCAATCTCAATAAAACTAATTTTAGCCTTCCGGTGGAGTTGATTTCCTGGTCTGTCCTATCTAATTGTGGCCGATGCCATGTTAGACTTCTGAAACAGTGTATTCGTTTGGGTTTTGCTCCATTCCATAATTAATACATACAGTACTTTTATGTCTTCTAATATATATTGACTTTAGACAACATAATGGAATAATGTACTGCCTCTAAGTCCTAATGTATAATGTCTCAGAGGCAAGCTGAATGGGCACAACATAGATAAATGGTGAATTATCTTTTACTTCTATCTGGCAAGATTCTTACATTTATATGGTCATTAGATTTCAAAACTGAACCAATTTATGGGCAATTATTTTATCTTGAGTACTGTAAAAGGCAAATTTATTTAGTTAATTTGTATTTAACTGAATTTATACTCCACTAAACTCAAGGCAGCTAATAGCAGCCAAAATATAAGAAATAATTAGCCCATCTGATGCCACAAAGCCATTAAATGGAGTCTTGGTAAAATATTGCAGTTTTTTTAAAGTGTGTGATTTGTTACTATGCAGGAATTAATATACCTGTTGAGACATACAAGGTTAGTAGCTCTTGGTGACAACTCCTAAACCGTAACACAAGAGTGCAGAGCTTTTTTCCTTAAGATCTCCAATACCTTAGCTAAAATTACCAGGATTTCTATTCTGGTCGTGGACGTAGACCAATTCTAAAGCAGAATTATTCACTATCATGCTTTTATGTGCAGAAGGAACAAAGCACTTGCATTAAAATCTTCTACATGCCAAACTTCTGCAAATATGTATTTTCCCAACAGCGTTGTTGCTGTGAAATAGGAGAGAGAATAGCTTATATAATTCAGTTGAGTAGGACCTGTTAGAGAAAATAGATTGGAGAGAGTTTATAGGTTTTGATTGAGGGACTTAGATATCTGCATTTCAAGAAACCACACTTAGAATACTGCAGCCAGTTTTGGTCACCATGTGTAAAAAAGAGACTCTGCAAAGAAAGCAGAAAAGAACAACAAAGATGATCAGAGGGCTGGATAATAAAACATGAAGAATGGTTGCAGGAATTGGGTATGGTTATTCTAGAGAAAAGAAGGATAGAGATGACATGATGGCAGTGATCCAATATTTGAGGGGCTGCCACGAAGAAGAGGAGGTCAACCTCTTTTCCCAAGCACCAGAAGGCAAGAGAAGAAACAATGGATAGAAATTAATCAAGAAGAGAGGCAACTTAGAATTAAGAAGAAATTTCCTGACGGTGGGAACACCTCACCAGTGGAATGAATTGCCTTCAGAAGTTACAGGTGTTCCATCACTGCAGGCTTTAAAAAGGGACTGGACAGCCACTTGCTGGAATGGTTTAGGGTCTCCTGCTTAAGCAGGGGCTGGACTGGAGGACCTCCAGAGTCCCTTCCAACTCTGTTATTCTGTAAAGAAATAATTCCCTCCCCAAGATGAGATAACTTGCAGCCCATCAAACTTGAATGGTTTTCTTTGTTTGTATTTCTCCCCGTGATGTGTTGCTGCTCCCAACCTAAAAAAACCACATGTGCGGGGAGTTCTTTTTAGTGGAATAAACTGCAATTTGGAAGTCGGATTCATCTATTATGGATGGAAAATTAAACTTCTCTATCTCCTCAGTGGCAATCCCTGTCTTACTTGCAGCTGTTTTGAAAAGAAATTAAACTTAAGTGAAAGAGATTGAAAGTTTGATCACAGATGTTCCCTCATTCTCTTGAGGAGTAAGTGCTGTTAAAGAACACCTGCAGATACATCAGGGAGATTTTGAGAAATTGGAGGAAATCACAAAGGAATATGAGAATTTTAAGCACAAAATTTGGGTGAGGTGGGAGTAGGTTGAAGGAGAGAGAAGCTGAGAAATATAATGACTATCGGAGTATCCCAGGACATGTTGATATATATGACTTATTAAGTGCCCATATAGTGGTGGAGATGAGTAAAAATAAAATAGAATGGTGTGCACTGAAAGATGACATAACTAGCTGGTTGGCCCAAATCCTGAACAAAAACTCTATACGTGTAGTCTTCAACGTACAACCATTCTTTTAGCAATTGCTTGAAGTTACAACAGCACTGAAAATTGTGACTTACAACTGTTCCTTGTCCCAAAGGTGCTTTTTCAAGAGGCAACTGGACTTTCCGGTTTTTCTTTGAAGATGTTTCCAAGCTGAAGGAAAATCAGAAAGTCCAGTTGCCTCTTGAAAAAGCACCTTTAGGACAACCATGACCTAGATCGGGGGTCGTCAACCTTTTGAACCTCAGGGACCACCAAGCTTATAATTTTAAATCCCATGGACCAGAGACCATGGCAAAATCCCCCAAAACTCCCCACCCCGTTTTCCTACCAATCGATCATTCTTTCTTTGGGATCGCATAATACTGTCTCCATCTCTGTTCTCAGGGGGAGAGAGAGAGAGAGAGACTTTTGGCTTCATGCAAGGAAAGCAGCAGAAGCAGCAGAAGTCTTTCTT
>BHEV01020325.1:0-13226 GCA_004319985.1 Emydocephalus ijimae | reverse complement strand
AAATAAATAAATAAATAAATAAATAAATAAATAAATAAATAAATAAATAAATATTCCACATCAATACAGTGTAAATTGTTCTCGGCTGCCAGTTACATAGATGGAACGAGCATCTGATCAAACTCAAAGTATTTATTATCGCGGTAAATCCTTTAGTAACATAAACTTGTGGCAAACTTCAATTTTTCTGCATAGACAATGAGCTTTTTTCCCCAGATTGTCCTGAAAAACAAAATATTTTTTCAAAAATTACCCAAAAGTGACCTAATCCAAAGCAGCATATGGAGAGGATCACAGGCAGACAGTGGAACGGTGATTGTCACAAACAATCAATGAAGCCACTGTTTCCTTTATTATCAGTTTGGTGAATTTATTGAGTCAAGTGGATGTTTGGATTTCCTTTGCTCTTCTCAGTTCATGACATGTTCCAGCGCTCTTGCCTTATCCAATTAAGTAGAGAAGACAACATAGTTCAGGCTCTGGATCAGACTTATGCCTTCCTGAGCAAAATCTCTAAAGCTAATTCTTGGTACAGGGTCAAGTTCTTCTGAAACTGAAGACTCAAGACTGAGCGACAAACCCCTAATAATGCAGGTCTTCTCGGTACTGAAAAATTGCATCTGGTATATTGAACTAATAGACAGACTTTCGTAGCTAAATGTGGGAAATCCTAAGGGCCTGAGGTAACTTCACAGAAGCAGGCATGACTGACAGGCTCTGGTAAATTCTGGATATTCTGGATATTCTGGACCATTCCCCACCATTTTGCATGTTTTAATATAGGCCTTAATTTGGAGGGAGGGGCTTAATTTCATTTCATGGCTAACATCATTGGCTGCTCAATTCCCTCTTTGGAAGAACTGTATAGGAATAGATGAAGGAGGAAGATACTTAATATATTGAATGACTCCTCTCATCCGGGACATCAGCTCTTTGAACTATTACCATTGAGAAGGAGATTTAGGGTATTAAGAACAAGGACGACCAGATTTAAGAACAGTTTTTATCCAAGTGCAGTTTTGAGTTTGAAAGCAGGGTCATAAGATTTATGTGGAAGTGAATGGTTGAGAGTAATGGGGTTTTACATTTTTAAATTGCATAGTGTTTAGTTTTAATTTAATTTTTTCTTTCTTTCTTTTAGTGGTGTTTGTCCAGTTTTTACTTGTGGAAGAGCACCTCATTTCGTTGCACCCGCTTGCGAGTGTAATGACAAATAAAACTCTTATGTCTTATGTCTTAAAACATGCTGGGACTTCCTATTGGGGGAGGCTGTATTGTTGGAGAAACAGGGTAGTTCAGTCTCCACTGCTCATTACCGCTACTGGCTCAGCAGAACTGGGCCGAACCAATAGAATACCACCATTGTATATTTGAAAGAAGTTAAATAACACATCCAAAGCCCAAAACGTTCACAACAGAATGGATTTGAACTTCACAGTTTGTAATCACAATGTGGTGCCAGTAAGATTTTTACAGTTTAATGATATCCTTAAAATCATAAACTATTTATACACTGCTCAAAAAAATACACTGCTTACACAAAAATAAGACATCCTAGATCTGAATGAATGAAATATTCTTATTAAATACTTTGTTCATTACATAGTTGAATGTGCTGACAACAAAATCACACAAAAATTATCAATGGAAATCAAATTTAGCAACCCATGGAGGTCTGGATTTGAAGTTACACTCAAAATTAAAGTGGAAAAAAAACACTACAGGCTGATCCAACTTTGATGTAATGTCCTTAAAACAAGTCAAAATGAGGCTCAATAATGTGTGTGGCCTCCACGTGCCTGTATGACTTCCTTACAATGCCTGGGCATGCTCCTGATGAGGTGGCGGATGGTCTCCTGAGGGATCTCCTCCCACACCTGGACTAAAGCATCCTCCAACTCCTGAACAGTCTGTGGTGCAACGTGGCATTGGTGGATGGAGCGAGACATGATGTCCCAGATGTGCTCAATTGGATTCAGGTCTGGGGAACAGGTGGGCCAGTCCATAGCATCAATGCCTTAGTCTTGCAGGAACTGCTGACACACTCCAGCCACATGAGGTCTACCATTATCATGCATTAGGAGGAACCCAGGGCCAGCCGCACCAGCATATGGTCTCACAAGGGATCTGAGGACCTCATCTCGGTACCGAATGGCAGTCAGCCTACCTCTGGCGAGCACATGAGGGCTATGCGACCCCCTAAAGAAATGCCACCCCACACCATTACTGACCCACTGCCAAACTGGTTATGCAGGAGGATGTTGCAGGCAGCAAAACATTCTCCATGGCATTTCCAGACCCTGTCATGTCTGTCACATGTGCTCAGTGTGAACCTGCTTTCATCTGTGAAGAGCACAGGGCACCAGTGGCAAATTTCCCAATCTTGGTGTTCTCTGGCAAATGCCAAACGTCCTTCATGGTGTTGGGCTGTAAGCACAGCCCCCACCTGTGGATGTCGGGCCCTCATACCACCCTCATGGAGTCTGTTTCTGACCATTTGAGAAGCCACATGCACATTTGTGGCCCGCTTTTTGCAGGGCTCTGGCAGTGTTCCTCCTGTCCCTCCTTGCACAAAGGCGGAGGTAGCGGTCCTGATGCTGGGTTGTTGCCCTCCTATGGCCTCCTCCACGTCTCCTGATGTACTGGCCTGTCTCCTGGTAGCGCCTCCATGCTCTGGACACTACGCTGACAGACACAGCAAACCTTCTTGCCACAGCAAACCTTCTTGCCATACCTCGCATTGATGTACCATCCTGGATGAGCTGCACTACCTGAGCCACTTGTGTGGGTTGTAGACTCCGTCTCCTGCTACCACTAAAGTGAAAGCACCGCCGGCATCCAAAAGTGACCAAACCATCAGCCAGAAAGCATAGGAACTGAGAAGTGGTCTGTGGTCACCACCTGCAGAACCACTCGTTTATTGGGGATGTCTTGCTAACTGCCTATGCTTTCCACCTCTTGTCTATTCCATTTGCACAACAGCATGTGAAATTGATTGTCAATCAGTGTTGCTACCTAAGTGGACAGTTTGATTTCACAGAAGTGTGATTGACTTGGAGTTACATTGTGTTGTTTAAGTGTTCTTTTTATTTTTTGAGCAGTGTATGTATCATGCAACCTGACAAGCAGAGGTGGTATTCAGCAGGTTCTGACCACTTCTGGAGAAGCAGGAGTGGAAATTTTGAGTAGTTCGGAGAAGCAGTAGCGGAAATTTTGAGTAGTTTGGAATACCACCTTTGATTGGCCCCGCCCCCATCTATTCTCTGCCTCCCATTGAGTCCCAGCTGATTGGCTGGGGCTTCTTTTGTTGCCCTGCACGGGACAACGGAGCTGGAAAGCAAGTTAGTGGGGTGGGGAGAGAATGGGGATTTTACAGTATCCTTCCCCTGGAGTGGAGTGGGAATGGAAATTTTGCAGTATCCTTCCTCTGCCACGCCCACCAAGCCACACCATGCCCACCAAGCCACACCCAAAGAACCAGTAGTAAAAAAATTTGAATCCCACCACTGCTGACAAGTACAGAATTCCCAAAGTGTAAGTGTGAATGGTTTTGACACAGATTTTTTTATATATATTTGGAAATATGTGCATGCTGTGGCTGTTGTCATCAAATTATAAGATGTTATAATATAAAGATAGAGGATATTGGAGCTGCAGAGACATTAATATGATGTAGAAAATGACAAGCTTAGCCAAAGTTTACAGAAAAAACTGCAAATGTATATATACTATGGGAATATACTGTAAATAAGCCTAACATTTTAGGATTATATAAGAATGCCAGTTATGAATATGTGCTTTCAAAAGCTGTATGCATAATTCTGCTCATATATTTCTTAAGAAACAATTATATTTACTCCAGCTAGATGGCCTAAAAGCTCTTTTAATATCTGTTCCTTCCATCCTCCCCATCATGCAAATTCCCTTTTAGGTAAGAAATAGCATGCAAAGCATGAAATTAGTAAGAAGGAGGAAGCAAAAAAATGGCATGTGGTAAGAAAAGAAAATCTATTTTATGCTAACACCATTCACTCCATACTTTCTAAATTGGCAAATTATCCCTGATGAATTTCATAAATTCATATCCTTCACACATTGTCTTTTGTTCTTTAAACCTTTATGCCTAACTTTTTCCGGCTTTCATTAACACTATCCAGATTTGATTCTGTCCTCTTAATATATTTACCCTTGATGAATTTATTTTGTGATTAACATAACATTTATTCGCTATATAATTGGAAAAAGGAAAGAGGAAAATTTAGTTGGATTACAGGGTTTTGAAAACTGAAATGAAGCAGGAGACCAACGTATCAGTCAGAAGCCCTGATGGTGCAGTAGTTAGAATGCAGTATTGCAGGCTAACTCTGCCCACAGAAGTACGATCCTGATGTAGCTCGAGATTGATTTAGCCTTCCATCCTTCTGAGTTGGTAAAATGAGGAGCCAGGATTGTTGGGACAATATGCTGACATTGTAAACCTCTCAGAGAGTGCTGTAAAGCACAATGGAGCGGTATATAATTCTGCTATTGCTCTTGATATCAATTTTTGCCATTCCAATGATTTTACCACAGCTAATATTTCAAACAATCAAAACAGCGCCTTTATACATGGACATCACCAAATGAAATACATAGGGAAATCAAACTGACTGTATTATTTCATATTGTTATATTATTGCATTTATAATACATTATTATGTATTCTACATATTGATGCACTTATTAATTTAAATAAGTTTGTTAAGAATGAATGTGAAAAGAGGCTCCCAAAAATGAAGAAAGAGGAGACAGAAAATTTGATGTAAGAATAAACCACAGCAATTGCCAAGAACATAATAGAAATCAAAGCCAAGAATGGTGAAAATCTCAAAAAGGAACTTTAAAAAGAATTTCAGAGACTTGAAGTAGTATTGCAACACCTGTAAAAACATTGACTGTGAGTTTCCACAGTCAATGTTTTTACTGATGTTGTTGCAATTCTACTTCTAGTCATGGAAAAACAAGAAGAATCGTTCAAAAGATCTTTAAAACTCAGAAGGAGGATCCCAACCTCTAATTGGTATACTATAGGACACCAATGGACAGATTCAAAGAACATGAAAGGAAGATGAAAGTATACAAATATTGAATTGAAACCAATTCAAAAGAGTAAACTAAGATAGAAGGCATATTCTGAATTATGGTTCTGTATGATTATTAATATCTAGGATATGTTAGAAGATATTCTGTACTTATAAGTAACTTTAGAATTAGAAGATGAAGTTAAACCTGCACTCTAGTCAGAAGGCTAGAGGCGTTAATGGACTATTCCCTGAAATATGGCAAGCAACAAAAGAATCAGTCAAGGTTCTAACCAAGCTATGCAAGCAAATATGAAAAACAGCACCATGGACAACAGATTGGAAGATTTAAATCATTCAAATCCAAAAAAGAATTTGTAAACTATGATATAATACCCTTAATTTCACACGCTTGCAAAATAATGCTTAGGAACAATGCAGGTTAGAGCCCTACATGGAAAAAGTGATGCCAGACGTTCAGTCTGGCTTTTAAAAAGACTGAGAAATAAGAGTTATTGTTGTTGATGCACATGAATAATTGAGAAAAATCAAAGAATTCAAACATTCTTTGTGTGTTTTATTGGTTATAGAAAGATTTTTTGATCATGCCAAGGCTTGGAATGTGCTCAGAAAAAAATAGGAATCCCAGAACATATTATTGTCCTCATGAAAAACTTATATACAAGTCAGGGAGCCACAATATGGACAGAACATTGAGAAACAGGTTGGCTCAAATTGGCAAAGGAGTGCAACACAAGTCTATATATTCTCCCCTTAATGGTTTGTAGATACAATTTTTAACTCCCTAAAATATCACATTATATATTACTCCAAAGGTGTAAAATAAGTTTGGAGGATAAAGTGTTCCACTTATAGTATTTTGGACCAACTTGAAAAACTCCAAGGCCCAAAGTCAGTAATGTATTTTATAACAGGTTGAAGGAATCAGATGCAACTAAAATGTGTTATTTCACAATCATTGGAATAATACATCTGATTGTTCTCATCTTGTACATCAGTAGACTATTCGTTTTAAAGGAGATTAGTCTCATCTGATCTTAAAGTGAGGTTAATATAACAAAGTGTTGCTGTGTACATATTGGACACCTCACAGAATTCTTAATAAAGGTTTGATGCAACCATCTTTGCTACTGTAGATGCAATTCAGAAATTAGAACATTAACATTAATAGGATTGTTAATGGAACTTTAAATCACTGCTGTTTAAGTATATATACATTTTGTTTGACTTTCTCCCCAGTAATTGGAATCTAACCATACATCAATAATTGCAGATATTGCACACATGGAAGCTGGCCAAAAGATTTGTGACATAAAATTGAGAAGTTAAATGTAATTTGAAACTATGGTTTCTTGACGTTTTTTTTGTCAAGGTCTGAATTAGTCATTCTTCAACAAATGGCAAAAAAACAACAACACCCAATATCCAAGCAAACTGTTTAGTGAAGTCTTTGTATTGATGAAGTAACAATGATTTGATCTTATCCAGTGAGATTTCCACCCAACGAACAGAACCATTGATAGTTGTCAACAAGCTGCATAAAATTGTAGCATTTTAATCAAGAGTCCTACTAATTAAATCCTGTTGCATATAAAAAATGAACTTAACCATAACTTGCTTCTATGAAATTGGTAGCTCAATCCTTTGGATGTTTAGATCTGGGGTTATTCCCAGTGCAGCCTCATAAGCTTTCTCCTTGACTACATGCATATATATTAACATTATATCTATATATTTTTTGACAAAAATATAATCATTTAGTATATTCTTTATGTTTCAGTCTATATTGGAATGAGAAAACTCTTGTCATATTGTAAAGTTCATATTCATTAAAAAGAATAAGAGAGCAATTTGATTAATTTGCTAGACTGTTTGCTAGACTCCAGCATGAAAAGGTATGATGTCACGGGCCATGGTTATCCTCTACCTCTACTGAGACTGATATTGTATTCTGCTATTACTGAGCAATTTCTCATTACCCCCAAGCAAAAATAAAACCTAGCATTAAAGGAAAAAAATTATAGGCTTCATAAAAGATCTTTACACTTTTTGCAAACTCTCAAGATACAAAAAAAGGACACTCTGTAACACTGAGCAAAATTTGACTATTATTTCAGCTCTTTTATTTTTCTAGATATTCAGGAGTAAGAATTCATCTTAGATAATGTGAGATTAAGGAGCCATAATTTACTATGTCAATCTCAGTCATCCAGGTCATAGTAATGCCAAAGATGTTTTTTTTCAAAGGGTAACTGGACTTTGTTTTTCATTGAAGAAGTTTTGCTTCACATCCAAGAAGCTTCTTCAGTTCTGACTCAAATTTTAATGGTCATGTGTAATACATATATCACACAAATACACAATTTGTGTCCAAATCAGGAATCCTAAACTACTTTAAATTTGTGTGCATCTGTGTTTCAAATATACCTTTTTGCACATGCCATGCATTTGTTTTGGATTAAATAAACCAATGAATAGATTTTTTTACAAAAAGACTAGGAAGGGGTATAATTTTATTTATGTGTTACATTTATATTCTACTTTTCTTTCAGGAGCCAAATATAAAACACCACTTTCTATGAGATAGGCCAGCATAAGGAGTAATAGCTGGTGCTTTATGACTGTGACTTTGACTTTGTCTTAGTCAAATAGTCAAGTATGATAACATACTATTTCTTCATTGGAAAAACACACCTGCAGGCCATTTTTCAAAAACCAAACAACAAAATGAAAACACTACAAGAATCAAGATGATTGCTTCTAATAGTACAAAATATATAAAAAGCAGATTTAACAAAATTCCATCAAGGTTTTGTGCATTCTTAAGCAATTGGCTTTTGTGGTCTAAAAATGTACTTTTGGGAGAAGGAATGTGTGCTAATGGAAAGGTGTGGCTGTCTAATGGTTCAGGACAGACTTTCAGAGCTATTTATCAGAGCTGCATATATCTAACTCATGCTAATTCTGCAGAAGGAAACTTGTCAGTCACACATTTGAGAAACTACATCAGGATTAAAGAAAAAAATATATAACAAAATGATTTTTTGTAATGAAAGCTTAAGATGAAGGTGTAGAAAAGTGGAAGAGGCCATTTTTTCCAGTGTTAATGGCTTACCCCAGGGGTGGGGGTTCTTTTATGACTTGTGACTTCAACTCCCAGAAGTCCTGAACCAGCCAGCTCAGGAATTCTGGGAATCGAAGTCTACAAGTCATAAAAGGGCCAAGGTTCCACACCCCTGCCTTATCCAAACAAGATAAATATTAAATTAAATATTAAAGAGACTCTCTCATTTGAGATTTAAATGAAAATGTATTTGCTGTTACTAAGGTTGTATAAAATACATAATGGCCCCAATACTTGAAATGCCTAAATAATTGCCCAGCTGTTAAATGGGGTTGGTATACAAGGGGTTGGTATACTGAGGCTTTGATCAAGTCCTCTGCCAAAGGCTCTTAAATAAATATAGTTTTGTTAGAGTAAACAGAAACGTTTTGTAGGAGCCAACAAAAAGATCAGCTCTTTAACCGATCACATCGCAATCAGAAATAGAAAGACAGGATTGTAAAAATGAGGATTGTTGTACTTCATTTATATCGAAATTGTCCAGAACAACTTCCCTCATCCTGGCCTAGGGAATCATTGTGGTTGTTGTGAATGAATAAATGTGTTAATAAAGTTATCAAGAGCTTGAAGTCAAGTGCAGGGTTCTGGCCCTGCACTTCTGATTGGCCATTAATGGCGATATAGGATTGGTCCGTTCAGGTGAATCCGATTGGCCATTAACGAGCCTCTCTCATTGGTTAACGGAGCTAGCACTCCCTGGTTTTCATTGGTTGAATATCTAATAAGTTGCCTATATAAGGAAGGCTATAGCAGCCATTGAGTTTGAGCTGTCACACCATGTAAATAAAGAGTTGAAGTTCACCGTTTCACTGGCTCGTCTCCATTCTTCGCACCCACGCTCAGTACTTGACACTGGCGACGAGGATGGGATTTGGAGACGTCAGAGCTGACTGAACAACAAAGAATGATAACCGAGCACGTGGCTGAACACACAACGGTGGAACCATGTTCGGCTGCGTCATACCACCCGCTCCATTTGACCCAGCGCAAGAAGACTGGGACTCCAATATGGATCGTTTCCAAATGTTCTTGGAAACCAACAATTTGAAGGATGCCACTACCGGGAAGAAACGGGCAGTATTCCTAACGCATTGCGGACCAACCGTATTCAAGATGGCTAAGGCACTAGCAAAACCGGCCGAAGTAAAGTCTATGGATTGGGACGTCCTTGAACCCCTACTGAGAGCCCACTATGCACCGACCGTGCCAACACTCGTGAGGCGCCATGAATTTTACGAGAGAGACCAGCGGAAAGGAGAGAGCGTTGCAGATTTCATCGCGGATCTCTGGAACCTGGGAGGCCTTTGCGGATTTGCCGACCTGGAAGAGGCCCTGAGAGACCTAATAATTCTGGGGCTAGATGCACCACACGTGCAGAGTAAGCTGATGGCGAAAGGCGACATCAGCCTTGCAGATGCCATCGCTGATGCTACTGCAGCAGAAGCAACCAGGAAGTCGGCTGCCCGAATGTGCCGCAACCGCGCTCCGGTTCACCAACCGACCGGCGACATCTCACCCAAGTCAGAAGGACAGCTTTTGACGACCCACCACAAGGACTTCTCTTCGTCGTCAGACAGCGACGAAGAAGAGGTCCATCGACTGCGGTCCGAATGGGACCAATACCAGAAGTCCCAACACCCCTGCGCTGGTTGCGGGGCAAGCCACCCCTGGTCCAAATGCAAATTCCGCGACGCACTCTGCCATGAGTGCGGGAAACGAGGCCATATCGGACGGGTCTGCAGAAGTTTTATGGGACCCAGCCAGCCCTCGAAAGGGGCTAACTATCGCCAACCGACAGGAAACCGTTCTGTAAGGCGAGAACCAGCAAACCACCAATGGAACAACCACTCTTACAGAAACAGAACCCTAAACCGCCCCACGAAGTGAGAAGAGGCTCACCAAACTATCACTATCGGTCACACCTCCTCTTTGGATGCCAAGAAAATCCGAGTTAAAGTGGCTATTGAAAACCAGCCCTGCCTGATGGAAGTCGACTCAGGATCGTCCCTCTCGATGGTTTCCTGGAAGACCCTCAAGCAGCTCATCCCTACGGTCCGTCGACAAGACCTCCGTTTCCAAAGACTTATACTTAAAGACTATCAGGGGAATCGGATTCCAGTCGTAGGATCCAGTCGAGTCCGGGTCTCGTTCAAGAACCGTACAGCTTACCTATCCCTGACTGTGATCGATAAAGACCGGCCTAGCCTGTTAGGCCTCCAATGGTTCGCTCCACTTGGCATTGAAGTGGCAGGCATTAACCGAATCAGCAGCAGCAACTGGGAGGAGGACCTCATCCAAGAATTCAAGGACGTCTTTGCAGAAAAACTAGGCGAGTACAAGGGGACCCCGATATCATTTAACCTTAATCCAAAAGTAGCTCCCATCCGCCTTAAGCCTTGTCGAGTTCCATTCGCCCTTAAACCAAAGATTGACGAGCAGCTCAATAAATTAATAGCCCAAGGTGTGTTAGAGCCCACCTATCACTCTCCTTGGGAGACCCCAATTGTGACACCAATTAAGCCGGATGGATCGATAAGAATTTGTGGGGACTACCGAGCCACCCTGAACCACACCTTGCAGCAAAATGCGTATCCGGTACTGGTGGTGCAGCACCTCCTCCATTCCCTGGGGGGCAGAAAAGTCTTCGCTGAACTAGACTTAGCTCAGGCATATCAACAACTGCTGGCAGATAAAAAAACGGCACAGGCACAGACGATCGTGATGCACCATAGTGCCTTTAAATATACCCGAGTCCAATTCGGAGTGAGCATAGCCCCGGGGATCTTCCAGAGCTTGATGGAAAGACTTTTACAGGGGATAAAAGGCATTGTCCCATACTTTGATGATGTGTTAATCGCTGCCCCACCCCGAAAATTTAACGGGATCGCCTGAGGATGGTCCTCCAGAAATTCAAAGACGCTGGTCTTAAAGTGAAGAAAAATAAGTGTAAACTGTGTACCGATCGTGTTGAATTCTTGGGGTATTTGATTGATAGTCAGGGCATTCACCCTACCGATAGCAAACTGAAGGCAATCAAAAATGCTCCCAAACCCCGAAATAAGGCTGACCTCCAGGCATTTCTAGGCCTTATCAATTTTTATAACGTATTCCTGCCGCACAAGGCAACTGTAGCTGAACCCCTACACCGTTTATTGGACAAAAAAGCAATCTGGGTATGGGGACATAGAGAAGAGCAGGCGTTTCGAAATGTAAAAAAATTATTGACTTCTGACGCTGTACTAATGCAGTACAATGAGACTTTGCCATTCACGATCACGTGTGATGCATCGCCTTTCGGAGTAGGCGCCATTTTGAGCCACGTTTTGCCCAACGGTAACGAAGCCCCTGTTGCCTATTTCTCAAAGATGCTTTCAAAAGCAGAACGCAATTACAGTCAGATTGATAAAGAAGCCCTTGCTATTGTGTCTGCTGTCAAAAGATTTCATGAATATGTGTAGGCCGAGCTTTTACTACAGTGACTGACCACAAACCTTTGCTGGGAATAATAGCTGGAGATAAGCCAATCCCCTTTATACTATCTCCCAGAATGACTCGCTAGTCAGAATTCTTGGCTGCCTATAATTATCGGCTGCAACACCGCCTGGGGAAAGCCATTCCCCACGCCGACGCCTTGAGCCGAGCACCGCTTCCAGAGACTATTGATGACCCCGCGCCTACAGTGACTATGTTGCAGATCGAGACGCTTCGCACGCTACCATTAACAGCCCGAGATATCGCGATGGAAACAAAACGCGACCGCACCTTAGCACGAGTCCTCAGTTGGGTGGAACGTGGATGGCCATTGGACCAGGTACCTGATGACTACGCCCCATTCAAGAGTCGTCAAACAGAACTGTTTTCACAAAAAGGCTGTGTTATCTGGGGAGATAGAGTCGTTGTCCCAGAGCGACTTCAACGAGCAGTCCTGCGAACCTTGCATGATGGCCACCCCGGCATCGTGCGCATAAAAGCCCTCGCACGAAGCTATGCCTGGTGGCCAGGCATCGACAAGCAAATCGAGACATGGGTCAAAGCTTGTCACAAATGCCAGGAAATAAGCAACACCCCATCAAAAGCAATCCCAACCGAATGGGAAACACCACGGGAACCCTGGTCCCGTATCCATCTGGACTTTGCTGGTCCTACCAAAGGCCACACATTCTTGTTAACAGTGGATGCTTACTCAAACTGGCTTGAAATCCATCAAATGAAGAACACAACAACCGAAGCAGTCATTAAGAAACTGGACAGACTGTTTGCAACACACGGATTACCAGACGTGCTGGTATCCGACAATGGGCCCCAATTTACCACGCTGTCCTTTGAACAGTACCTGGCGGACTGCAGTATTCGCCATGCGCTGACTTCACCTGCGCATCCTGCGGCCAACGGAAGGGCCGAGCGCATGGTACAATTCGTCAAGAAAATGCTACAAAAAATGGACTATGACAACATCGAAGAAAAAATAAACCGGATCCTCTTTTTGCAGCATATCACTCCACACAGCATCACCAACAAAACTCCCGCAGAGTTGCTAATGGGGCAGAAGCTCCGCTCCCACCTCGACTGGCTACACCCCTCCTATGAACCTGAAAAACCACACGGAACCAGCGGGCGATGCCGTACCTTCCAGGTAGGCGACTTGGTGTTCGCTAAAAATTTGTCAGGCAATCCATTGTGGGTAGAAGCGACTGTGGTCCGAATAACCGGCCCTAGATCCTACCTCGTGCAATGCCGCGATGATAGATTATGGAAGCGCCATATTGATCAGCTACGATCAAGGCTGCAGTCAAGGATCTCTGAGTTTCCTGATGCCCTAACTGAGAGGGGAGGAGAGATGGAGGAAGATGAACTTGAATTGGCAGAAAACTTTAATGGAAGGAACGATAGCGGAACGGAAACACGTGAAGAGGAATCAGGGATGGGAGTGAGCTCGCCTCTTGGGGATACCGAGGATGTTGGTGACAACGGAAATTCGAACTCAGAGTCAGAGGCACCCCCTTCACCAAACAACGCCCTAC
>BHEV01020323.1:0-17382 GCA_004319985.1 Emydocephalus ijimae | reverse complement strand
AAGTAAAAAAGAACAAGTGCAAATTGTGTACCGATCATGTCGAGTTTTTAGGGTACCTAATTGACAGTCAGGGTATTCACCTGACCGACAGTAAATTGAGAGCAATAAAAAACACTCCCAGTNGGCGCCATTTTGAGCCATGTACTGCCTAATGGTCACGAGGCCCCTGTTGCATATTTTTCCAAGACACTTTCAAAAACTGAGCGAAATTATAGCCAGATCGATAAAGAAGCCCTTGCAATCGTATCTGCCGTTAAAAGATTTCATGAGTATGTGTATGGCCGGGTTTTTACTATCGTGACTGACCACAAACCATTATTGGGGATAATCGCTGGAGATAAGCCCACTCCTTACCTACTATCCCCCAGGATGACTCGCTGGTCAGAATTCTTGGCTGCTTACAACTATCAGCTGCAATACCACCCGGGAAAAGCTATTCCCCACACCGATGCTTTGAGCCGGGCACCACTCCCAGAGACTCTCACCGATTCTGCTCCAATGTTAACCACCTTACAAATTGAATCGCTACACCTGCCGCCATTAACCGCCTGAGATATCGCGAGAGAAACCAAACGTGACCCCACCTTAGCGCGAGTCCTGAGCTGGGTAGAACGTGGATGGCCATTGGACCAGCTATCAGATGACTTCACACTATCCAAGACGTGGCAAACAGAGTTCTTCTTACAAAAGGGCTGTGTCATCTGGGGCGATAGAGTTGTTGTTCCAGAACGACTCCAAAAAGCAGTACTCAGAACCTTGCATGATGGCCATCCTGGTATCGTGAGAATGAAGGCCCTTGCGCGAAGCTACACTTGGTGGCCTGGAATCGACAAACACATTGAGAACTGGGTTAAAACTTGTCATAGATGCCAGGAAGTGAGCAACGCCCCACCAAAAGCCATTCCAACTGAGTGGGAAATGCCACGGGGACCCTGGTCCCGTATTCACTTGGACTTTGCGGGGCCGACCAAAGGCCACACCTTTCTTCTAACCGTCAACGCCAACTCAAATTGGCTCGAGATTCACCGTATGACAAACACGACCACTGAAGCAGTCATGAAATGACTGGAAAGACTGTGACCCACGGACTGCCAGACGTTCTGGTATCCGACAACGGGCCCCAATTTACCACGCTGTCCTTCGAGCAATACCTGGCTGACTGCGGCATCCGACATGTACTCACCTCGCCTGTGCATCCTGCTACCAATGGAAGGGCTGAGCGTATGGTTCAATTCATCAAAAAGACTTTGCAGAAATTAGACTATGATAACATCGATGACAAAATCAACCGAATCCTCTTCTTACAACACATCACACCGCACAGCGTCACCAATAAAACTCCCGCTGAACTGCTAATGGGACGCAAGCTCCGCTCCCACCTCAACCGGTTACACCCAGCTTATGAGCCGGAAAAAACACTCGGATCCAGCAGCCGATGCTGTACCTTCCAGGTAGGCAATTGCATATACGCTAAAAACCTGTCCGGTGATCCACTGTGGGTTGAAGCAACAATCATACGTTTAACTGGCCCAAGATCCTACGTTGTAAAATGCCTCGCCGACAAAATTTGGAAACGCCATATCGATCAGTTACGATCACGGCTCCGGTCAGACATTTCTGAACTCCCTTATGAGCAAACTGAGGGGGGGGGAGATACAGAAGAAGACGAAACCCCGATAGAAGAAAACCCATTCAGAAGAATCGATAGCGGAATAGAGACACAGGAACGAGATCTAGAGACTACCTCAAGGAGTTACCGACAATAGCGGAGAGGATGGAAACGTGAACGCTGAACCTGAAGAAACCCCTTCGCTAAACAACGATCTACCTCAGCAGAATGGTGGCCAAAAGCAGGACACACAGTGAAAGTCAAACAGACTAATAAAGCAACCGTCCTATCTAAAGGACTATGTAACTGCGCCCTGTAAAAAGAAGCCAGGGGGAAGGGGTGTTGTGAATGCATAGAATGTAATTAAGTTATTTGGAGCTTGGATTCCCCGTTCAGGGGAATCTGATTGGCCATTAACAGAGCTTTCGTATTGGTTCAATGGAGCAAGTGCTCCTGAGTTCTTATTGGTTAAATAGTTATTGGGTTATCTATATAAGAGGGTCGTAGCTGCCCTGTTTTTTAGAGCTGTCACTATGTAATAAAAAGAGTTGAAGTTCACCGTTAACTGGCTCGTCTCCATTCATTATCGCCCATGCCTCAGACTTGACACAACCAATGAAAACCAGGGAGCGCTAGCTCCATTTAACCAATGGAAGAGGCTCGTTAATAGCCAATCAGATTCACCTGAACGGACCAATCTGATGTCGCTATTAACGGCCAATCAGAAGTGCAGGGCCAGAACCCTGCACTTTACTTCAAGCTCTTAATAACCTTTATTAACACATTTATTCATTCACAACAAGCTTGTAAGCTTGCCTAATTGGATGCAGCCCTGCCTGCCAGAATAAAAATAATAAAAATAGAATTAAAAAGCCATTGCATGAAATCATGAAAGAGAACCACTCTTAACCCCCCACCTACCCGACTCTTGCCTAAATGAACACGTCTTTACTGTTGATTGAAGAACAGTAAAACTTTTGTGAGCTCCCTTAAGAAGAAGTTCCTCTTTTTTTTTATAAGCCTCCTTAGAATTGGTTGCCAAATTAAACAAGAAAAAAGATGGATAAACTTATCTGGAAGACTGGGAAAATTAGGCAACTGCATGAGAATTTGCGGTTGTCAAAGCTCCCTCTCTCTGAATCTCTGTCTTTCTCTGTCTCTGTCTCTATCTCTGTCTGTCTGTCTCTTTCTGTGTGTGTATGTGTGTGTGTGTGTGTGTGTATAGACATGCAATTCTAGCAGTGGTGGGATTCAAATTTCTTTACTACCGGTTCTGTGGCTTGGTGGGCATGGCAGGGGAAGGATACTGTAAAATCTCCAGTCAGAGGTTGGATTTGCCAGTTCTCCGGACAACTCAAAATTTCTACTGCCGGTTCTCCAGAATTGGTCAGAACCTGCTGAATACCATCTCTGATTTCTACATGTTTTGCAATATTCAAAGAAAGCAATGAGGAACTGCATAGGGCTCATCACAAGGTGCTCCCAACAGGAACAGACAAGGATTAAATCCTCCATTTCCACTTGGGCTTGTTTCTTCCTCTTTTTGATCTGCACCAGGATCATGTCAATGGACATAAGGGGCTTGGATTCCTCGCTGTCCTTGGATCAGTGATCAACCTCCCAGTGCCTAATTTGAGCAACCATTCCTTGCAGTCATAGAGCTAATTATAAATTGAAGGTGGCTGAAGGTAATATCAAGAATCATCTCCACAGTCTTCGCCAGTTCATTAATGGTTTCCTTTAATTTCCTGATATCAGAAGGCAGCAGTCAGGCCATTAGGGCTCTTGAAATAACAAAGGTCATTGCATCGGGCTGTAAATTCTAAGGATTTCACAAATTCCAGTTTAGGACACCCTGTTTGAAATTGTGTGAATACTGTGTGGACTACAGTCTTAAGGAGGATGGCTGCCATTGGTTCATTTATCTGTAGAAAGCAAAAGCAATCATGGTTACTTGTGCATGCAGCTTAATAACATAAATCTGTTTTTCAAATATAGGCCTTGAACAAAGGGAAATCAAATTTAATTGTTGGCAAAACCACAGTAGGTCTTGGATGCTTTGCAAACTGAATAATTGGGTCTTGATTCAGACTGTACATGCTTTAAAGAAGCGTTTTTCAGACTTGACAGCTTTAGGAACTCAACTTGCATTGATATGTGGACCTCAACTTGCAGAATTCTGGGAGTTAAAGTTTATGCATTTTAATATTGAAAAATGCTGCTTTAAATGCTTACTTAGCCCATTCTGTAAAATGCCTAATTTATTTGTGTTTTAAAATAAAGCAATTACATATGGTCAAATATTTACAATAGAATAGAATAGAATAGAATAGAATAGAATAGAATAGAATAGAATAGAATAGAATAGAATAGAATAGAATAGAATAGAATAGAATCCATACTATAGAATAGAATAGAATAGAATAGAATAGAATAGAATAGAATAGAATAGAATCCATACTATAGAATAGAATAGAATAGAATAGAATAGAATAGAATAGAATAGAATAGAATAGAATAGAATAGAATAGAATAGAATAGAATAGAATCCATACTATAGAATAGAACAGAACAGAACAGAACAGAATAGAATAGAATAGAATTCTTTATTGGCCAAGTGCAATTGGACACACTAGGAATTCGTCTTCAGTGCATAAGCTCTTAATGTACATACAAACAACAAAGTGATAAGTCATAAATCATAAATCATAAGATACAAACAAGGGATAGATCATAATATACGAACAGGAGAAGGTAGTAGGAAAGATGAGAAGGTGAGAAAGATGAAAAGATGAGAAGGATAGTAGCAATACGGCCTTCTACATGGGTAAATTATCTTTAGGCATAAGACATTGCTGTGGGAGTTAGCAGAATGATGGCATGGGGGAAGAAACTATCTTTGTGTCTAGTTGTTTTGGCATGCAATGCCCTACAGCAGCATCCTGAGGGGAGAAGTTGAAACAGTTTACGTCCAGGCATAAAGATATTTTCTCAGCCCTCTTTCTGGTTCGAGGAGTTATACAGATCCTCAATGGAAGGCAGGCTGGTTACAATTGCTTTTTCTACAGTCCTAACTATTCTTTGAAGTCTGTACCTGTCCTGTTTGGTTGCTGTGCCCAAAGCAGACAGTTATAGAGATACAAATGGTGTATCCTTTTAAAATGTGCCTACACAACATTTCTATTGTTTCCCATCCCTATATCACAGCCTGCAGCTCCATAAATGTTCCAAGAGAAGCCTTGAGGTGAGCTGATGCCCTTGGACAGGGCTACTACTATCTGTGCATTCTCTCTCTCTCTCTCTCTCTCTCTTCCTCCCTTCCTCCCTTCCTCTCTTGTGTATGGCTTCACATCTCACTCTTGGTGGTGTACAAGTAAAACCAATAATTAAAAACATTCTCCAAAAACCACTCAAAACAATGGCACATAAATAAAAACAAGATTATCAGAGGGAATGCATGAGAAATTACATATGATGCAGTTAATCTGTGGGGTCTTTGTTGCCAGGGAGTTCCCAGGCCTGTTAAAAAAACACACCCATCAAATTTTGAGGGATTTCCAGAAAGTAACAATGGTGGGGGCCAACTTAATCAAAGGGGGCAGGGGGAGAGGTGTTTTCCTCCAGATGGCTCTCTGGACGCTCCCTCTGACATCATCATTTTAATACCAGGCCAAAAACCATTTCCCTTACTTTCTGTCTGTTTTAATAGTCTTTTTCCCTGAGAGGCTCCATGCTGCTCCTTCAGACCTCAATGCTTCAAAAAGTTCGTTAATGGCTTGAAGCGTTCGGTTTTGGAGAGAAACTGCCCTACAGTAGGAATCCACCTAAGAAATAAATAAAAGACAGATGTGAGGAGAGTGGGAGAAGCCAAAGTGGCAGGAGAGGAGACGGCTGCATGAAAGCCATCTGATGAGGTTTTTATGCATTGGATGGGACAAGGGAAGAACCAGGATGCTTATAATTTGCGGTGCATTCTCAAATTCCAAGAAATGTCTGCTGACATCATCTTGTCTCCTGAAGCACTTTTGCATATCTGCTATTTATTTGGATAATGAATGTACTTTCCTGGTATTTTAGGTCAGGGGTCTCCAACCTTGTCAACTTGAAGCCTGGAGGACTTCAACTCCCAGAATTCCCCAGCCAGCTGGCTGGAGAATTCTGGGAGTTCAAGTCCTCCAGGCTTCAAGTTGACAAGGTTGGAGACTCCTGTTGTACGTGATTGTATTCAGGCAGGGAGGATGTCATCAGGTGGGGATATATAAGCTCAAGAAAAGCTAAAAACTCCCAGGATAGCAGGACTCACAAGCCACCTCTGCTGCTTGCAAAGGTGATACAGGTAGTCCTTGACTTACAAACACAATGAAGCCCTAATTTCTTTTGCTAAGCAAGACACTTGTCAAGTGAGTTTTGCTCCATTTTATAACCTTTCTGGTCATTCAGTGAACGTGAAGTGAATCACTGTAGCTGTTCAGTTAGTTGTACCGTTGCTCGGTGGCTTCCCCATTGGTGTTGCTCATCAGAAGGGGATCAAATGACCTGCTGGGACACTGCAACCATAATAAATATAAGCCAATTGCCAAGCATCTGAATTTTGATCACATGACTGGAACGGTATGCTGCAACAGGAATAAGCAGAGGTGGCATTCAGCCGGTTCGGACCGGTTCTAGCGTACCGGTAGCAAAAATTTTGACTGGTTCAGAGCACTGGCAAATAACACCTCTGGCTGACCCCACCCATCCACCCCCGCCGTTACCTCTCCTGTATTTCCTTGGTTTTTTAGCTCAGCTGAGCTTAAAAACACTCCAGGCAGCTCACCAGGTTGAAAAGCTCTGTATTTATGCTGCGCACGTGCGTGCAAAGCTCGGCTGATTTGTGCTATTGGCGCGCCTTAGCTGAGCTTAAAAACTCTCCAGGCAGCTGACCAGGTTGACAGGGCTATGTATTTGGGCCATGTGCATGTGAGGCTCAGCTGGTTTGTGCCCCAGCTGAGCTTCAAAACACTCCAGGCAGCTATCCAGGTTAATATTTGAGCCCTGCTTATGTGCGTAAAAGCGCATTAAGTGCCACATGGAACCGGTAGGGAAAAAATTGGAAGCCTACCACTAGTCATAAGGGTAAAAAATGTTCAGAAGTCACTTTTTTCAGTGTCGTTCTAACTTCGGGTGGTTACTAAATGAATGGTTTTAAGTCGAGGACTTCCTGTACCACTGTTAGCATCTTTGATGTTTTACAGTCCCTTGGATGTGTGTGGAGGTACTTTTCTTATCTTCATGCTTCTGTTCTTTTTATGGTCTCTCCCTTTCTCTTATAAAATGTTTTCAAATTCTATATTTGTTTGGCCTGTGGGCCAGATGTTTTCACAACTCTGCCTCTGCTCCAGTTATTTGCTGAACTGCCAATGTTTTGGGATGGATGGTGGGAATGTGTGAAATGGAGAGGAAGAATAAAAGAGGAGCTCGGTCTCTTGCTATGAAAGCACCCTTAAAAACAACAATGTCAAAAAATTCCTTTCTGGTAAAAGCTGGGTCTCAAGCCACATTCCTCCCTTCCTCTTCCATAGTGTGAACCACACATACATAGGCAAGGAACCACCAGAAGTGTTGCATTGCTTCAGAACATCTCGGTGTTAATTAAAACCAGGGGCAGATTTCTTTTTTTTCTTTAAAACAAATGGGAGAGTCAAGCAAAGCAAACCTCAGTCAAATGTTTGTCTGAAGCTGGAAGTTAACAGTGCCACTCAGCACTTTACTCAGTTTGGTTTAAATAATTAGAGATACGCTGGCAGCCTGGAACTCCTGGGCTACTTAAAAGAAAGGATGAGAATAAGATCTTTGAATGAATTTGTGTAGTGTTTCCTCGTAAACCACATGCTATAAAACTCATTCTGAAAAATCTCTTTGTTTACAGCTATGATTTGATGCACAGCAAAAACGCTCTGAAATGGGGAGAAAAACATGACTTGCTGGTCCCTTTTTTGCTGATTTCCACTTGTATATAGTTGTTATTCATTACAAGGACTATTATATTCAAGACCTAATGTAGAATAGCAACCTTCGGATTGTGAGGATTTAGGCCACCTTCAGCTACGGAAATTTACAGAGTCACTTTAGATTGACTTGGTCTCTCAGCCCAATATGTATGATAATAGAATAGAATAGTATTTTAGAATAGAATTCTTTATTGGCCAAGTGTGATTGGACACACAAGGAATTTGTCTTTAGTGCATATGCTCTCTGTATCAGTGGTGGGATTCAAATGTTTTACTACCAATTATGTGGGCATGGCAGGGGAAGGATACTGTAAAATCTCCAGTCAGAGGCGGTATTTGCTGGTTCTCAAAATTTCCGCTATCGGTTCTCCAAAAATGGTCGGAACCTGCTGACTACCATCTCTGCTCTGTACATAAAGAAAAAATAAAATATATTCGTGAAGGATCATAAGATGTAACACAATGATAGTCATAGATTACTTATAAGCAATCAAATCATATTAAGAAACAAATAAAACAATATAAATTGTAAAGATACAAGCAACATGGTTATAGTCATAAGTGCAAAGAGACAGGTACTTGGAAAGATGAGAGGAATAATAATAATAATCCAGTCTTAGTAAATAATTTGACAGTGTTGTGGGAATTAGTTGTTTAGCAGATAGGATTGTTGTAAAAAATTTTTTAGAGTTATTTATATTGGATTTAGATCCTGCTGTTTTGTATGACCCAAGAAGGGGTTAAATCATAGTCCTGTCTATTTTCCCTAAAACAACCCATAAAAAACAAACAAAGCTTCAATAGCACCATTGTAGTCACCATCTTCACTTTTTTTGGCTACACCTTATGGACATCCTTGTGCTTACCACTGATGTACCACCTCCAAAGAGAGATGACTCTTCCCAGGAAAAATTGTTTCCATCCAAATCTAGGTGGTAGGAAATAGCATAAAAAATTATTAGCCCTTACCTCTCTTGCTTAAAGTTTTTGACCCTGTGTTTTCTCAGAGTAAAATACTGTATATTGTATTGTATTGTATTGTATTGTATTGTATTGTATTGTATTGTATTGTATTGTATTGTATTGTATTGTATTGTATTGTATTGTATTGTATTGTATTGTATTGTAATATAACGTAATGTAATATATTATTGTACTGCACTATATACTATACTACCTATACCATACCATACCTATACCATACCATACTATGCTATATTATATAGTATAAGTACATGAATAGATAAAGGCACTAAGCCAGGCTTCTTAGTGTACAAAAAATATTTAAATTGTTGCTTACTGTTTCTTTTTTTAAAAAACAAACTTTTTATTACTGATTTTTTTATATTATACTTTTATTTCCTAAAGAAAAGCTTCCTCACAAATAATAAGTGGTTAATAGCAGAATCAAAAAGCTGGATTATTTTTTATCAAATAAATTAATCAAAAGCTAAACCAAGAACGATGATCAAGTAAGTAAGTAAGTAAGTAAGTTCAGTTGGAGTGTTTTTAAAGAATTGCCTTTTTAGTGCTCTTTGACTGTTGACTGTAGTTGTTGGGGTTTTTTGGGGTTTTTTTGGTCTGGTCTATTTCTGTGGTGTACAAGAGTTGGCTGAGTGCCAGTGTGACAATAACTCCTGAGCCCCTCTCCTCTTGTTGGAGGTTATTCCTTGGGCTCCTTTGTTTTACTGGTGGGTGGATGTGTGTATGGGGGGGCCGGCAGGAAAGGGGGCAATTTCTAAACTGAAACAGGATGTCCTGCTGGTGTCTGAGACTCTGAAAGGCTCCGTTTCGCTGGCTGCGTTGCCGACGCGAGATGGCTTAAGTTAATCCAGGAGGATTTAGACGGCTGCAGGGCTTCCCTTTAGAGCCCACTTTCTTTTCGACTCAGAAAAACCTCAGAGGGACTTGCCGCTGGAACTGGCAGCATTGTGAAGGGGGAACTCTTTCAAAGGCCCAGGAAGTCAAAGAGAAAGGATTGTGTTTTAGCATGTTATCGTGGAACTGTAATCAATTTTGGTTAGCCCCGACAAAGGGAAAAGTAGCAGCAGAAATGTAAACTTCACACACATTCACACACTTAATCCATTGGATCAGGAAGCCCAAGAAGCTGCATTACCTATTTCGGTCATGGTGCGTTGAGGCAGCTGGCCACAAAACAACCTTGCAAGCAGTAGTGGCAGGAGCCTTCTCTGAATTTTTAATCTAGTGCTTTGACCACACAGGAGGGCAAGTGATATGGATCAGCATGGAAATAAACTCACAGGCTCTAAATAGATACGCTCGGAAGACTTTTGCAATCCTCAAAATGGTCCGATCCCAGAGCGTGATGGATGATAATTCCTATTTGGGATTTATACCGGGCAGCCTGTTCTTTATTTTGGAAAGGCTTTAACGAGCATGTGAGACTTTGCAAGCTTTTATAGATTGACTCAGGCAAAGTAGTTAAATTATTAGAGGCTTTTATGCATAAAAAAAAATCTCTTAGTACTTGTGAGTGAACATGAAGGGGCTTTTCACACCTCCTCCAAATTTGCTTAGTTCTCTTTTGCCTTTTTTTTTTTTTCTCAAAACCTTTCAAAATGTGTGTGAGGGCATGGAACTGATGATGCTCGTTCTTTTTTTTAAACCCTTCCTGACATAATGCTCAAATGAGAATCACAATTTACTGTTTGCTAAGGGAGGGAAGCTGCCTTTAGCGCAAAACCCAGCTTGGGGGTAACCACACAAGGGGTAGATGTGATAAAACCATAGCAAGGCAGGATGAACAGAAGCTCACATTTTGACATGTCCTGATCGCCTCCCCATATTTAAACCAAAGAGTCCAGCTTTTTAAAGATAGGGCTGTATTTCCCATTAAATGGAGCAAGCTTGCAGTCCCCGGGGCTCAATGCTGCTGGCTTTGCTCAGAGAAACTCTGTTGAAGAAAGTGTTTTCACAATTAAATCCAGAGTCCCAGCTGCATCTGCTCCTGAACCAATCAGATTTGATAAGCATTATCTATGCCTTAATTGCATCCTTGACCATTGCAATGGGCTCTTTGGTACCCTCGAAAAATATCTTTAATCTGCAGTTTGTTCAAAATGTGGTGGCGAGGCTACAAATCTCAGTAAGCTTAGTACAAGGCCTTGGTAAGACCCCACTTGGTAAGACCCCATCCAGTTTTGGTTGCCACAATTTAAAAAAGATGTTGAGACTCTAGAAAGAGCGCAGAGAAGAGCAACAAAGAGGATTAGGGGTCTGGAGGCTAAAAGACACAATGAAAAGTTGCAGGAATTGGGTATGTCTAATTTAGTAAAGAGAAGGATGAGGCGTCACATGATAGTAGTCTTCCAATATTTAAGTATTTAAATATTTAATATTTATTCTCCAAAGCATTTGAAGGCAGGACAAGAAGCAATGGGTGGAAACTAATCAAGGAGAGAAGCAACCTAGAACTAAGGAGAAATTGCCTGACAGGTAGAACAATTTATCAGTGGAACAACTTGCCCCTTGAAGTTGTGAATTCTCCAACACTGGAAGTTTTTAAGATGAGATTGGACAACCATTTGTAGGTTTCCTGTCTGACCACGGGGTTGGACTAGAAGATCTCCAAAATACCTTCCAACTCTGTTCCATTATTCAAACCAGGATATCACACTTTGTCCTGAAGGAGCTACTTTCTGCCCACTTTTTATGTTGATAGCATTGGTCTTTGCAGCCTGAAATATTAAGCATCAGATTAAGTGATCTTTTTTCCTGTTTGAAATATGGTTGCTAAGATAGGCAGGAAAATTACCAGGATCCTGTTAGTTCTCTTGGGCTCTGCGTTATTGATAATGGTAATTTGCATTTTCAATTTTCTATACTCTGATGTTGTTTTTAAATTTGGTTAACTGTCTTGTGTGCTCACTGGAGTGGGAAAATAGGACATAAATCAAATCTCAGCATTCCCCTAGCATGGTAAATTATACTTTAGAGCAGAACAAAAGAGAAAATAAGGTTACAAACATTATTAGATGCTGTGAAAGTATGTTAACATTGACAAGGTAACAGAATGTGAAGTCAGATGTCTAGACAATATAATTAGCTACCTGCTTCTCATGGAGGGTATTATATTTTTTATAATTATATTTTGCTTACTAACTCAAAGTATTATCGGGCACTTTCCAGAGCTTCCTTTAATGCTTTTTCTATTGCTCCATAGGCAGAAAGAATAAAATCACAGTCTTTCAAAAATGGAAATACAATTTTTGCAATACAACTATGCCCTTCAACATTTCAAGGTTTAGGCTGATTTGGGGGAACGGTTAATTCAGCCTCTTAACAAATTTTCCCACTATTTTTTTTAATATTATTTATTTACTTGCAGCAAGTAACTTACTTAACTTCAAATTGGGAGAGGCAGAGAGCTTACAACTATATTCTTAGAAACTGAATATATCTGAATGAATGTATACATATAAAACAATGTTTGTTTCATATGTGAATGAAATCATTGGATTCTATATATGCCTCTGAAAAGAAATGGAAAAGAAAAATTAAGTTAAGTTAAGACAAAATCAAGAACATTTTAAGAAAGGGAGAAAGAAGCATACGCAGCCAGAAATCAATATATAGAAATCTTAAGGAGAAATACAATGTTTGAACATCTATATATATTTTTCATAAAATGATATTTGCACAGAAAAGAACAATCTGTTAGGAAAGATGTGACTAATAAGTAGTGACAATTTTTTTTAGAAATACTACAATGAAGGGCAGATTCGGAATGTACTTGGGTTTTCCAGATTTTCAAATAATGAACCATAGTCCAACCATAAAGCCTGAATCAATGTCTTGTGAATTGGGAAACTAAGGCAGCCAGAGGATCCACAATAGGAAAGATGGTTAGATGATTTAAATCCAGCAATGGAATGGGCTCCCTCAGAGTTGTCATTGATCCCTGCTCTTTCAGCATTAAAAAATTTCGCAAATAGGCATCTATTAGACTGAGCTTTTTAACCTTAATTCATGAATATTTATGGCATACTCTGTTGAGTAAAGAGAATAACAGAGTTGGAAGGGACTATGGAGGTCTTCTAATCCAACCTCCTGCTCAGGCAAGAAACGCTATGCCCGTTTTGGCGAACCTATGCCACACATGCTGGAAGTGGCACGCAGAGCCATTTCCCCCAGCACGCGAGAGGTTTCCTGGAAGAGCCCTACTGCGCATGCCCCAACACCCAACAGCTGATTGTCGGGTGTCTGGTGCACAGGCAGAGGCGGGGTGCGTGGGAGATGTGTGTGCATGCACAAAGACACATGGCGCTTGAGGGGGGAATTGTGCGTGGACCCCAAGATGGGGTCATGCACACATGTGCAGGGGGTGTGGGGCCCCCAGCATGCATTGCCTTCTGGGTGCTGGCATGCGAGCACATGCAAGCAATTGAGCACGCAATTATCAGCACAGGAGTCAAAAAAGGTTAGCCAGCACTGCCCTATACCATTTCAGATAAATAGTTGTTTAATTGCTTCTTTAAAACTTCCGGTGTTGGGGAATTCACAATCTTCTGGTGGCAAGTTGTTCCACTGATTAATTGTTCTACCTGTCAGGAAATTTCTCCTTAGATATCGAGGTTGTTTCACTCCTTGATCCGTTTCCACCCATTGCTTCCTGTCCTGCCCTCAGGTGCTTTGGAGAAGAGCTTCTTTGTGGCAGCCCCTGAGGGTATTGGAACACTATCTCAGTGGAAGGAACACTATCAGGGAGGGAGGGAGGAAGAAAAGGAAGGGAGGAATACTCTCCTGGGTGCTCTGTGACTGGCCATGAGCACTGCACATTTCCAACCACTTCAGAATATGCTGTCCGAATTCCAAACACGCTCACCATGGCCAAGAGAATTGCTTCTGACCCTTTTCTGTTCAGGCAGAACTGAAGTAGGATGAGCTCTCGATAGCTTTGTGGGCGATAAGCAAAGTATTGGCTTGCTTAAGTTGCCTACTTCAACTCTGATGTTGCATCCCTTGTTCAACACATTAGATAAGTTGCTAAAAGAAAACCACGGTTATTGGAAATAAAATACTGCACCAGTTAAAGTTTTAGTGTAATCCACTTGGACTCTGAGGATCTGATTGTAATAGAAATATAAGCACATATATCTGGTGAATTTAGATTTTATTTTAATTTACAATTTTTCTTGTTTCTCTTTTCTAGGCAGGCTGTGTTCTTTGTAATTAAAAAAAAGCTTTGTCTTTAGGGGGAAAATTGTTCTGGCAGCAGACCCAATTTATAAAACTAAAATGCCCCCCCCCCCCCCCCCCCCAAATGGTACTAAAACCCAAAGAAAGTTTTTACCAGCATTTTCAAGGCAGCAAAATACAGTTTACAAAATATTCAGTCTACGTGCATCACCAGAATGGAACTCCCAGACTTTACCTAAGGGATTAGGATACGGATTCAATAACTTTGGTAACTATTCTGTAGGAACAGCCTAAATGACAGGCAGATGAAAAACCTGAAACGAAATGCATTTTTTCCTCTCTCTTAATCAGATAAGATGCCTTTGATCCTTTGAAGCATGTGTCAAAACAACTGTTAATAGATCTCAGAAGATTACACAGTTACATTCCAAGATTATCGGTGTCTCTAAGCAATGCCGAAGGATATATTAAACTCTGATGAAGAAAATGAGTATTTTCTCTGCCCACTTAAATTTGTATTCTTTGACCCGTTAGGCCTGGAGTCATGCCATATGGCTTAGATTATGCTCAAATGTTAAACTTATTTGCATATTTAACCCAAACTGACTTATTCATGTCTTCATAGAAGGAAACCCTTATTTGAATAATCTGTTTTGGATTCCCGTTTCCTCTAGTGTCTCTACTCCATTTCTGTTCTGATTGTCTGAAATAATCAGAACTGACATAGAGAATCGGTTACCTCTCTTTTATAAATCTTTTTAATTTTTGCTCTGGAAATCTCAACGCACAAAACAGGAACTGAATGTTACACTTTTCCATTTATCTAACAGTGTTGACACTATAATTTGAGGGAAGCTGAATCTATGAAACATATTCTTTTCTACTGAATTGTTCTAAAGAAGAGAGAGTATATTTACTCTAACCCTTTGGCTACTCCCAGCTCTTCTTTGCTGCCTGTTTGGAGCATTGTTGTCATTTCTGTGATGGTTAAAATATCTGTAAGTACTTATATTCTGTTACACAATAATATTCTGTTGACAATAACACGCTCTTTAGATTAGTTCTTTGCTTGCAAACATTTCATTACCCAGCTAGATAACAAAGCCAGTTTGGTCTGGTGATTAAGGTGTCAGGCTAGAAAGAGAAAGACTGTGAGTTCTACTGTGTTTCTTCAACAATACGGCCTTCACCAATAGGAAGCCCCAGCATGATTTATTGGCATAAAATCAAATTAAGCCCCTCCCCCCAAATTAAGACCCATATTAAACATGCGAAATGGGGGGAACGGCGGGGGGGCTTGCCATTAGGAAGTACTTTGTTGCTGCCTGCGTTGGTGGAGCACTTCATATCGGGAGACCTTCCGCCACCGTTGCTTTCCTTCTCCCTTGCTGCTGTGGCATTACAGCAACGCCATGGCGTTTGGCGCAGCCACGTGCAGCCAGTCAGGGCTCCTCCCTGCAACCGGAGCCCTGAGGAGACACTTGGCTTCAGGCACTCCTGTGGCCGCCTTCCCTTTGCCTTCGAAGGTAAAGCCAATTATTTTAAAAATCTCCACTCATCCCATCAGGGCCACGCCGGAGCCGTGCGAGCTGGGCAGAACCGGGAAACACCCGCAGCTTGCTTTCTCAGCTCTGCCCAGCTCGCACAGCTCCGGCGCGGCCCTGATGGGATGAGTGAAGGTTTTTAAAATAATTCGCTTTACCTTCGAAAGCAAAGGGAAGGCGGCCACAGGAGCGCCTGAAGCCAAGTGTCTCTTCAGGGCTCTGGTTGCAGGGAGGAGCCCTGACTGGCTGCACGTGGCTGCGCCAAACGCCACGGCATTGCTGTAACACCACGGTAGCAATGGAGAAGGAAAAGCAACGGTGATGGAAGGTCTCCCGAACATCCAAGCTGTCGCCGCCCGCCTACCCGACGATGCCACGGGGGGGGGGGTAATTAAGGCACCCCAAAAAAGACGGCCTAGCCGGTTTTTCGGGGGTCAAAAAAAAAATAAGGCCCGGCCTTATTATGTAAGAAACACGGTAGTCTCACCTTAGTCATGAAAGCCAGCTGGGTGACCTTGGGCCAGTCACTCTTTCAGTCCAGCCCACCTAACAGGTCACAAAATTATGTCCTCAGGGCCTTGCAAAAGAGTGTCACATGGGGGACAATCTTATCTCCAGAGAGAGGATGTTCCACAGAGAAGGAGCCACCATGGAGAAGACCCTTCTTCTTGGTCCCACTAGAAGGTGCTTGAGGACCCCTAACTTTCCCTGCTATAGTGGGTCAGGTCGATACGAGTCTTTCAAATATATCTCCTCCCAGGGTATGTAGGGTCTTTGAAGATGACAACCAATAAAGGAACCTGGAAGCAAATCAGAAGACAATGTAGCTCCTGAAAGAGAGGTGAAACATTGGCAAACCCAGGCTTGCACAAAACCATGCAATTGAGCCAATTGAAGCTTCCAGATACTTTTCAAGGGCATTCCATTTAGAGTGCATCGCAATAGTCAAGACAGGAGGTTATTAAGGCATGGGTAACTATATGCAGGGAAAATTGGTTCAAGAAAAGGAGTAACTGATGCACAACCCATAGTTGTGTAAAGGCCTCATCTCTTCCTTGAACTGGAGTCGTGAGTCCAGAAGAATCCACAGATTACACACCGGGTCTGTCTGGAACAGTGTCACCCCACCCAAGGCCAGAGATGGCAATTCTCCAAAGAACTCCAATGAACCAAAGAATCCCAAACCCCAAGTTATCCCATCTGCCCAGGGTTCAGTTTCAGCCCATTGCTCCCTATCCAGCCCTTAACAGCCTCCAAGCACTAAAAGGGCATGGAATTTGTTTAACTGTTAAAGATATGACTTAAAAAGAGCTATGAAAACCTACCTTACAATGAATTGGAGTAGTATATATATAAAAAAATAACAAACAGCAAAAACACAAAATTTAGGATTTTATTTTTGCTATGGCCAAAATAAGGATGCCCGTATAAAGCTAACATGTGAGGGAAACTCTGTTAACTTCACTTTTAGTGATGACATTCAAAACACTAAAAGGTTGAATGTCAATATTTCTGGGAGTATCTTTTTCTGTATATACCTTTCCAGATTTTAAGATCTTATGAAGGTTTTCTCCCATTACTGTGATCATATATATATTTAGCAGCTACGTGTGCATCTTCCATATGGTTGATGAATGTAGGCTACTAGCAATTTTAATCCAACTTACTTAATTTTATATTTTTATAGGTGCTATGAGGCTCTCTTTTTTTTCTTCTTGACATAAAACCCCACAGGATGTTATCTAGCCAGTCTGGTCCACCTCTTGCAAAGAGGCTATGTATTTCTTTAGAAGTTAGAAGTGAAGGAGAAGACTGATTCAAGGTCTTCCATTGCCTGTGAGTGGGAATCGATTGCCTGTATTCACATCTGTCTTCTTGGCCTTGGCAAAACATCCAGGGCTGCTCACTTAGAAGGGCAAATGAACAGAGACATGTCTCCATCAGAAGGTCTGGAATCCACAAAGGATTAGGCCAAGGGCCTTCAAACTTGGCACATTTTAAGACTTGTGGACTTCAACTCCCAGAATTCTTGAGCTAACATGACTGGAGGAGGAATTCTGGGAGTTGAAGTCCACAA